>CM031860.1:18914372-19126720 GCA_018697195.1 Certhia americana
GACATAACTGATGAAAGAGAAAAGAGGTCCTTGTCCCCGAGCATGCCTTGAACGAGTCTCAGACAGACGACTTCCTCTGAATTTCTCTTGTGCATGGAAAAGACCAGGACCCCACTCCCTAAATGCATGCAGAACCTAATTCCCACAGAGAACATTCAGGGAGTTAGGCACATAAATACATTTCAGACTCATCCTATCAGTAAATACAGCCAAACCTTTGAGATGGCTTCCTGCACGGAAGTGTGGGGCACTTTCTGGATAAGGTGGGCAATAAAGCAGCACATTTTGCAGAGCAAATGTAGCATTTCTGGGCTGCATGAACTTGTGTCTATGACCAAATTCTTTTTGGTCCATCTGCTGGAAAACAGTGCTGGAGGGGAGTGAGTTACGTCACTTTTGTTTGGGTACTGAATTGTCACCACCACTATGGATGCTACCCACAGAGTACCTGAAAGCTGTTCCAAACAAATTAAGATATCCTCACATGGCTGTTAAAGAAAGTAATGTGTTTTCTCTAATTTTAGACATCCTTGACCCTTCTGACCCTTTAACAATAAAATAGACTTCAATCCCACCAAACTTAAAAGTGACAAGGGCACCCCAGATCTGGAACGCACACCTCACAATCACACCTGTTCATACAATGTCTCTGTTGATTTCCAGTCATCTAAAACCTTTAAAACAGACTTAAGGCAGTGCTATCCTACTCGTTTGTGTGTGCTTATTGGAAGAGGATTTTGTGGGTAACTCTCCAAGGCAAGAGCCTGACAGTGGATACCACCTCTATGTCAAATGGCATCTTGGCTAACTGTGACTGCAGCACAAGCCTGTACAGAAAAATCAGAGATTTTCAGAGTGCTAATCCCTCTTACACAGACAATCTGCAGCCCATTTGCTGTTCTGTTTTGGCTTTATTTTTTAACAGGGCCTTAAAACATATTTTTCCTTAAAATGACAACGTTCTTTTCTGCCCTCTTTGTTCATGGGGCTTTGTGTGCTCATAAACAGTTCAAGAGTTCCATTCACACCTGCAGTGCACATGTGTGCCTGAACTAAAGATTCTCTTATCTATTCTTCACTGATAACTTAAGAGGATAGTGCTTAAGAAAAGGCATCATCCTTGTAACTGTAATGGACAAAACCAAACCCATGACAGTGGGGCCAGGATGTCTGGAGAAGGAGGGATCCTCAAAGTTAGAGCAGAGAGGCTGAGAGGAGAGCAAGCAGACCTTCACCTTCTTTCCAGGTGGCAAATCCTGCTCAAAGACACAAGCACGCCTCCTGTACCATCTCAAGGTTTTTATCCATCCTTTATTGACCTTCCTGGGTTCTGTGTTGCTTATTTGGAAAATCATGACAAAAATGCTTCCCAGTTAGCATAATCTGAGCTATGCTGAAGCTGTGCTGCTACTCAAAACCCTCTTGCTCAGGAAATGCCCCCTGTGGACTTGTTTCCTCAGCAGGAGGTGGACCAACACGCAATGGATTGCGGTGCCGTGACTTCTCAGCTGCCTCATGCTGTTACGGCTCTGCTTGTGCTGACATCACTGACCAGCCCCAGCAGAGGAAAACCCTAAGCCAACTAACCACAGAACAGTTTGGGACTGGCAGGACTTTCCCACCCTCTTGCAGATTAAGCATCGGTACAAAGTCTGAGAGAACTTTTCCTCCGCAGAGAAAACCTTAATCTTCTGGTTAGACAACATCACACAGTACAATTTGATACTTAATAAACTGTTGTGAAGCTATAATACAAGTATTCACTTGGTCACTTATCCTTTTAGCAATAAAAAACAATTGGGACTGAAGTTCAGTGGCAATTTGTTGCAGCTGCTGTGGCCAGGACCCCCTCAGAAAGTAATTTCCAGAGGATTCTTCTTGTTAAAAAGCCATTTTCCTGGCGAGGAGTAGGATGCCTGGAAGATAGCAATGAGTACAAATCCAAGCACAGAAGTTTACAAGCATTCCTAAAGAGCATTTTAAAAACTCTGCATTTATTTAGGCAATTACAAAACATTGTATGCAGCTAAGTAGTTTAGTACTACCACCAAACTATAAAGTAGACTTTTAAGCCTAGGCAGTTTTCCTCTTTACCTGTAAGATGACACATGAGGCAGCATCAACATTTGGCTCCACGTGGAGAAAGTGTGGAGAGAGGATAGCAACCTCCTGTTTTCATGGCCCTTCCTTGGTTCCCTAAATTTCCATTCCTCAATTCTGACCTACACCCACTCTCTCACCCCACCACAGGAATTAGTAATGAATAATATACAAATGGAAATTTAGTTGTGTTGGGAGTAATAGCAACTGAACAGGTTTGAAAGAACAACTTTCAGTCTTGCTGGGCAACCCCATAGTGTTCAGCTCTCTCAGAGTGGTTGGTTAAGTGAGCCAGATGGTGTCGTTACTGCTACCTGAGTGGATGATAAACTGAAATTTAAGAATGGCAGGTCTGGTAAAACATGACCATTTGATATGTCCTGTCTTCCCTCTGTAAGAATGACAGGGAGAGAATGTTGGAAAAAGAAAGTACCTACCCAGTACTCCTGCCAAAGGGAGAGTAATAGACTCATAGCTCAGTCTCTGTGCGGGCAACCTAAAATCCCAGAAGATAGAAAGAAACACAAACCTTTATATTTTGATGTAGGAAATAGCATCCTGATTCCACAACAAACTGGGTAGGAGGGCTCTGCACTCTTATTTTCAAGCCAGAAGAAACAAAGAAATATGGCAAGTACACTGCAGTATATACTAATTCTGACAGGTCACGCCACAGCAGAATGTCCAGTTTAGTATCTTTTCAGACTGCCAAGAAGAGGAGCACCATTTTCTGTAGGAACATACAGCAAAAAACCCCCAAAAACGAACCCAATTCAGGAAGTTACCTTGCTCTGTTCAAAAGGAAAAGTAATGGAGATCTTCCCCCACCAGACACAGTACTTTCCCTGATGCTGTTCCAGTTAAGAATGAGATTCCAAGAAAAAAAGTTTCCTGCTGCAACATCAACGTATTGTGTTCACAGTTCCTTTAAGAGATCTCCACTGCAGTCATTTCAGATTGCAGAGAGGAGGTCATGCTGACAGCAAGTCATTGCTTTACTCAAGGCAAGCTGCCAAAACACGTAGAACTGAACCCTGTCCTCTCATTCACTGGACCGATAAATATGCTTTTAAAAGCATGCACAGCCTGGTTCACACTTACATGATGCACAGAGAATGAGGCAGAGGGCTTGCAGAGTGAAGCAACACCTCATTCCCAAGCATGTGCAGAGCAGTCTGCCTTTGCTTACTGCTAAAAATGCTAAACCAGTGCCATTTGCACTACACATGTGCAACATGCATGTCTCAAAGATTCATTACTATGCATATGAAAATTCAATCATATCAAAGCTTAGCTTTAAGAAAGTTCCCAAGGGGCTGAACTGTGTCCTTATGTGCTTTGAGGGGGCAAAACCCAACAACTTTTAAGCTTTTTTTTTTTTTTGTAGCATTGCTCTGCTCTTTCCGTTAGTAAGAATAAAATAGCTGCTGAATGAGTGAACTCCATGTTCCCACTGTGTGTTTATATCCATTTATTTTCATAACTCAAGTTCTGTTTGTGTGAACACAGATGTATAAATCATAGATGGATTTAAGGCCGATCCCAAAAAACTGTAACCAAGATGAGCAAAACTCATTATTTTATTTGAAGATTGCTGTGATTTAGTATTATGCTGTCCTTTAGTATGAACATATGTATCCTTTTAAGCCATCTTGCTCTCCCTCTAACACTACTTTCTGTAGCCGATTCTAGAGCAAAGGATTCTGCAATTAGCCTGGAAGTACCATAAATCATCTATTTCCACCTTTCATTATAACTTTAAAATTGCTTGATGTTCATTAGAATTTTCATTAGAATAAATTTCACCTTCAATCAAAAAGGAAAAAGGTTACACTGAAGAAAAGTGTGGTCTGGGGACACACACTGCCAATGCACATCCTATACTTGGTGAAAAAAAAGATGAGATGAAGTTCGTGGTCTCTAATGAAAATAGAAACTTTTGTAGGCAAAATTAATTTTAAAAGAACAGCGAAGCAAACCTGATCTTCTCAGCTTTTGTACTGGCCTTTCACATCCATGGATATGAAGCTCATAGAAACTTCCTATAGGTTTCAACCTAAAAGTATCAGAAACATCACCTAGAACACAGCAGTAAAAGACAAAGATTTCAAAAGAATAATGTTCAGTTCACTAAAAAAGAATAAATATAAATTTCTTAATACACCTAGAATTTTACCAGTGCAGGAAAAAGCAGAATGGTGGCTTCTAGCTCTCTCCACCATTGTGGTGTCATACAAACTTCAAGTCCTTAAATCCATCCTAAACATTTCATGCCTGTGGTGCCAAAACCAGCACAAAGCTCTGCAGCATCAGGACAGGACATGGTGACAAGGCTCATTGCAATGATGGGCCAAGCAGGGGCTGTTGGCTCCAGGTGTGTCCCACCACACCCTGATTCCTGCCAGCCATAACCAGTGTGTGCACACAGGCGGTACCATGAACTTGGCAGGGACCTTGGTAAGCACATACAGGAGGGGAAGCTCTCTGCTTTGAAGGTGTTCTCCAAATTAACATTTTTACATTATATATAAGACTTGTTTGGATATACTTAAAAAAATTAGCAGATATACAAAACCTCGAGAGGATAGCCATGCTGGAAAACCAAACAGAAGCAGAAGCTTCATGGGGCTCCTCCTTTGTAGAGCTAAATTCCTCCTGAATGACAGTTCCAGGGTGAGGCATTTGTAAGTACAAGTGTAAAAGGACCAAAGGCTCTATTGACAAGCCATGAGATACGAAGTGCTTGCAAGATACATCCGGTGTTGAGATAATTAAGATCAAAATTAAACTTGTGCTGCATTTGCATCTGCAAAGCATCAGTTAATCAAACATAATGAGTTAATCAGACTCACTTTTCTGAGGGGAAAATGTAATCATGCTTCATCATCTTCTGTGTTGTCATTAAGCTCTGACAGACTTTCCATACAGAAACTGACTCTTCCTAGAGTACTTGCACACTCAGCAGAACACCAGAATTCTAGAAATTTTCTAGTCATTGTTGCAAAAGTAATAGGAAATACTTGTAGTAAAGTTTTATACTTGTAGTATAGTTTTGCTCTATATTATGATGTCAGTTAACAATGACAATTTGTAGGGGACACCAAGCATGACCCAGGAAGGAGATAATACTCTGCACCCCATTTTTTACAAACAAGAGAAAACCAGTAGGTTATTTAGCAAGACTGCTGCCAGTAAAGCAGTATGTCACCCAGATTTCTAACACCAAACAGCAAGGGTAAAGAATTAATTCTCTGGCGGCTTCTGCAGATTTAGAAATTCTGTAACTTTTTTAATTAAAAAAAAAAAAAAAAAAGAAAAAGAGCTATTGCTGGATGTAATTTCTTGTTATTTTAATTAATTTATTTTTAATCCCATGAATAAATAATTTTTACTGTCTTGGTTGCTAGCTATTTAAGATATTGTGGTTACATTTTTGGTGTCTTTGGTACATTTTATTGTAACATTGTCAGGGCACTGCATTCAATTACTACATCTCATGCTGTTTTACTCACTACAAAGCATCATCCAAACATTTTCTAGCAAGTCCTTGTGGGTAACTATGTCCTGTCCAAGAAACACATGTATGTTCATGCGTTAATAGGTATGAGATCAGTATCAAATTAGTATTTTGAATAAATGCCTCTCTGGTTTGGCTTCTGTGGTCTCAAACCTCTTAGCTCAAGCTGCAATAGAATTTAAAAAAAAATAAACACATCTTTAAATTAAACCGAGTGCAGTTGGAATACTAAGGCTTATCTGATAGCTGTCTGTTGTGCCTCTGCAGTGCTAAAACTTCTCCCAGCTCTCACTCCTTCCTCCTTTTTCCAGACCTCAACATCTCTTAGTCGGCCCCACAAATGTGCCAGTTCCCTCTACTGGACATCCCAGTTCTTCCCTTCATTGCTACTGCTCCCATCATGTTCATGGGGAAGGGACAGTCTCAATGGGAAGCACAAACCCAAACAGCTATGCAGCAGCAAAGGGACAAATGGAATGAGAGACATATCTTGCTGGGGAATGAGTGAAAACAACAGCTTGTGGCCAGGAGGTAGGAAGGGGAGAAGACAATAGCACCTATAGATTAAAGAAGGAAAACAGCTGGAAATAAAGCTTGGTAGATCACAGCCTATCAGATCATTAAAGGTGGTTGAGTGTGAAGGTGTGCAAACCCCAGCACTGACGGAGAGGACTCATCTTAAAGGAGAGAGGGGATGAAAACCTAGAGGCAATAAGTCTAGAAAGATGGTGAAGTGAATTAAAGAGGCTACAAAGTCATCACCCAGGAATCTGTGGAATGGTTATGCTTTTCAAGCACCGTACAAGATGTTCTATTTTTCCTTTCAGGTTGCATCTCTATAGTTGAGCTAGAGCATTCACATGGGAGACCTTGCCCAAACACAGTAGAAGCTATTGGTAACACACAGAAAGACTAATCTATCTTCACTGTCAATTACAACCCTGTTCACTATATCATATTTACCTAGAAAAGGGATATATCCAGAATACTTTCACAGACAGGTCACGGAACTGAGGTGTTGGATGTCCCCAGAAGCAATTCTCTAAATCAAGTTTTGAAAGGAAATAAATAGCTGACAGTACATAATCCTGACCCCCCTCAAAGTTACCTAGAATAGCATGCACTTTACAGTCTATTTTTGAGCGTATTTTTCCCTTGTGCAAATGCTGTAGATACTTCCTGATTCTTGCTGAAATTGGGGAAACTTTAAGAGTTCACAGAAAAGGAAAAGCAGCAGTGATAGTAAAGAACAGTGAAGAGAATGAAATCTCACCGATTTAGCACATCAGTGCTTCTCATTCTCTGCTGATCCAAGGCAGTAAAGGGAATAAGAACAGAAAATAAATAATATTCCTCAGAAAGACATAAAAATGTTAAGTCTTACTAAAATCCACATTTGCCCCGCCAGTTTCTCTGCAAGCTGGATATGCTTGCTTTGCTCATGTGAGTATTTTCATTAATTTCAACTGGAACTTTGCCCGACAAAAGAGTGCTGGATCTTCCCTTTCTAGGCAGAAGCTCTGTAACTACCAGCTGAAAAACATCAACACTCCAGATAAGCCATGAACTATTGTATGGGTTGATTTATTGCTGATTAAACACTCCCAAGTTGCTCCTAGACCTGAGAATTAACATAATTGAAAAGCAAATAGGTTGTAGGCTGATGGCCCTTTCATCAGTTGTGATGATTTCCACCATGTGTATGTGCAGATCTGAAAGCACAGCTCAGAGCCCTCACAACAGCAACGTTCTATTAATTTTTCTTTAAATTGCACGTCCTTGGTCCTTACTAAAACTATTTCCTAGCTGTAAACAAGACACTCAACTCACCATCTAATGTTGCCAAGATATAAAAGATACTCTTACTTTTGAGACTTTATAAATTCCACTAATTCAACAGATTGTTTTAGAAAGAAAAGCACCGGCCCGCTCTTTTGCAAGTTGAATGGTAAACTTCAGTGCAAAGTCTCATAATCTAAACAAATTAAGCACTAACCTAATAAGAGAGTGCTTTGAAAAAAATTATGAAAATGTCATGTCTTAATTGGTTGATATGCGTGACACCACTGTTAAAAAACGCAGCGGCTTACCAGCCCTACAGCTGGAAGTATGACCAAAGAGAAAACATTTTCGAAAAAGATACTCCTTTTCCTCTTTTCCTCTCTTTTTCCTTTTCTCCTTTTTTTTCTTTCCTCTCTTTTCTTTCCCTCTTTTTCATTTTCTTTTCCTTGTCTTTTCCCTTCTTTTCTTCTTTTTATTGCAATTCTGCATTAAGTGTGTTGCTTCAGGCAAATGGCCAAAAGTAGCATCTAGAATTATTGGGAGCAAATCTGTGTCATTTTCACATACATCTGTGTGAGGCCATGCAAGATCTGGGGACACAATCTCAGGGAGAGAGGGTAAATTCAGTGCTGACAGACCTTGATGGGAGGTCAGGCTTCACTCCCTGGGAGTCACAGCCACCAATTCTCCAGGGGTCTTTGCTTATTCTACAAACATGAAATCTTAACACGCATGATGTCTCTTCTACTACTACGGATACTTACAGTGCTGTCTCTCACTTGAAGTCTGCCTTGTGAGTTCATGTCAATAACTAGAAGTACCAAGAAATCCCAGTCCAGGCTGGAAAGTTAGGGGTAAATCTTGCAAATACAACTGGTGGGCAGCACAAATTGGTTTTCAGGAATTGGGCGAATTAAAATCAATTATTCTCAACATTGTGCTGAATACCCAGTGAAGCACGGAGGATGTTGTTCACAGGGGAAGGTGGCAAGACTTCCCCAAAAGGCAAAGGCTGGGCAGTACAGACTCACAGAACTCATGAGACTGATAACACTCAATGGGAAGATAGGACCTGTAGGTTGAAATTTTGTAAATACGTTGAAAAGGAAAGAAAATCCAAGGAGAATGTATAAGAAGGTTCATTGGGCACCTCTTGTCTCCTCAAGGTGATTCAACATATTAATTTAATAGTAATTAGTAAAATGTGAACTAGAAAAGAGCAATTACTTTAGTAATATGAAACTTCATCACAGCATCTCTTGCTAAACTTTGCTTAGAGGTAAGGAGAGGCAACCAAATTCTGGGTAAATTATAAAGCAGTTGAGTGGCTAGGGAAAGAAAGCTTGGAGGAGTTCAAAAACAAATTTCTCACACACAAAAAACAAAACTACCACTTACTGTTACTGTGCCTGTACACAAAACCAAATTATAAGATTCAATTATTAGGAAGCTGATGTGAAGATGGCTTTAGCAAAGTCAGTGGATTACTTGAATTTTCAGCTTCTCTGCAGCTATAAGGAAAACTTAGGCAAGTACAGACCCTTCAAGTACTGAGTATTTTGCCTCTTTAGTTCTGAATGCTGGCAGCTCTCTTGCTGCTACACTGTTGCTTATAAAAAGCAGCTGTATTTAGAGATACTAATAATACCCAATAAAATCTTTATTTTCTGAAGAAGTCTTTCAACATCACAACACGCAACATTCTTGCCATCCAAGTTAAGACTTGAGAGAGAAGAACAGGACTGATGGCTTAAAATACTGCTTTATAGTTTAGCACAAAGATAGTAACGATTATTTTCTATTAGATTTCCAAGTTTCCAGGCAGGGTAGGGAAGAAAGAAGACTGCTCAAGCAAGTCAGGGTTTTTTGGTTTTTTTTCCCTTAATCTTTTTTTTTTTTTTTTTTTCTATAACCTTTTCTACCTTCTTTACTTTCAAACTCTCATAACCAAACAAAACTTCCACAACCACTGGAGCATATTCTGGACAAGAATATTCAACTTGCCAGGTGTGATTTCTTAAACAGAGTTTGTTACATTGCTGTGAATTTTTACTTCATGTTCAAATTTTCCTCACCTATCCAAAATCAACTCAATTACTGTCTTGAGAGTTAACAAGAAATTTCTTCATTTGCTTCTGGCAGCATTTTGAAGGAGTCAAACAAAGAAATGATGAAGATTATAAGTGTTTAGATTGCTCTTTCTTCCTATAGAGAAAAATGAATGGTTTTAACCTCCCACTTGCACAGTTCTGAACACTTATTATGAGATGATATTAACCCAGGCAAGCCCAATGAATTAAATCAATTAATTTAGCATGCTGAAGCTCTGGAAACAATGTGAGGGGGAAGACTAGCAATTATTTACATACAGCAGACAGATGGACAGACAGTTGAGCAATGAAGCAATGTCCTACCTCTCCTTGCCGGTGATAGTGCTTGGGAGGTTTTCCCATCTGCTCTAGCATTTTGCCCTTCTTACTGCTAGCAAGCATCAGTCCCTGGTGGATGCCTGCAGATCTGTTGGTTGCCTGAGTTGGAGCCTCCCCCATCAGGGTGGACTTGATGGAGTTCACCTTGGAGCTGGAGCTGTCTAGCTGGGAGCTCTCCACGATCAGGACCGCGGCTAGTAAGAGGAGACAGCAGGAGCACTTATTCCACATCAGCACGATCATCTCCCCTCCCCCAAAAGGATAATCTTTTTTTCTCCTTTTTCTTTTTTTTCTTTTTCTTTTCTTTTTTTCTTTTTTTTTTTTTTTTTTTTTTTTTTTTTTTTTTTTTTTTTTTTTTTTGGTAATGACAACAGAAGAGAGGGGGGAAAAAGTTTTTTTAAAATATCTCCCAAAGTTGTTAAGGAAGCAATGAATTTCAAAGCCACTCAAGGAACTGCTGTTCTGAGACACGAGAGAAAAATATTTTTTAAAAAAAGAATCCCTAGGAAAAAGCAAAAAAAAGTGTCAAGTCTATCGTCAGTGAGCAACTGTCAGGTCTCTTTTTCCTCCAGGTTCTCCAGAAGTCCAGGCAGCTCTCTAGAAACTGAGAGCAGTAAGCTGCGAGGAAAGTGCACCGGGGCAGCTCCCCGCCAGCGCAGGCACCAGCACGTTTGCTAAAGCTTCAGAAGAAGAGTGAGCGAGTTACTTCCCTCCACTCCTCCTTCTCTTGCTGCTCAAGCCAGCAGAGAGGAAACTCAAACCAGATCCAATCCAAGCAGCACCGGCAAAAGCTGGGCTTAGTTTTCTTTCACTCTCTCTCCCCCCCTCTTTACTTTTTATTCCCCTCCTCCTTTTTCTGTCTTTTGCCTCAGCCTCCTGCAGTCAGTTGGAGTGAAAGCGCCCGGTCTCCTCCTACTCTTCCTCCTCCTCCTCCTCCTCCTCCCCTCCTCCTCCTCTCCTCCTCCTCTCCTCCTCCTCCTCCTGCAGCCCGGCCGGTGAGGGGCGAGGGGTTCTGGGCATCCGGCGGCGGGGGAACCCCGGGACCGGCCCCACTCGAGGCGGGACGCAGGAGGGGAGGCAGAGCCCCCGTCGGGCTTTCTGCGCTGCTGCCCCTCGCACTCAGTGGTCCCGAAGTCTCCCGCTGGCCCCTCCGCAGCCTGCAACCCCCATCCCCGGGGAGGACACGCCGCGCAGCGACTCCGTCCCCTCCGTCCGCCCTGGCCCCCATGCTGGCGGGTTCCCCTTCTCTCCGGAGGGGTCAGCCCGGGCCGGTGCCCAGCCCCGCTCGGGGGTTCAGCTCCGCTCGGGGGTTCAGCCCCGCCGTGCCCCTCTCCCCGACACCGGGCTGCCGCACTGGGACGCGTGTCGAGGTGCTCCCAGCTCCCCGAAAGACTCGGACGCGCAAAGCCCGTCATTCCCGCGGAGCTGGGAGGGCGTGGGGCCGGCAAGCGAATCCTGCCGAACCTGCTGCCCGAGCCAGCGATGTCTGCCGCACAAGTTAAGGGCACGTCCAGCCGAGAAGGCTGCGCTGCACTCTCCAACACCTGACCCTTCCCAGTACCACAGTGCCACCATCAACCCAAGACACTTCCTTCATACCCACCTTCTCCATTTCCTTGGCACATCCGATTGTAATAAAACCCCCAGTGCTTCGAACTACACCCACACCATCCAACGCATCACCTCGCTGCAGCACCAAAACAGTGCGTTTCAGAAACAGGAAGGTATACAGGGACACAGAGCATAAAATTAGCAGAACGGTACAGATCTTCAATTTTCCCCGCAAAAGATCTAGAATGAAGCAAAGAAAGTCACCATGAGGCATTTGGTTACTGCCATGGAGCAGCTACATGCCCTTGCCCTTCCTCTGGACATGTGAAAGTGGGGTGGATGAAACAAAAGATCACCATCTTTTAAGGGGAACAGCGATCTTGCTGTCCTACATGTTCTTGTATGAACATTACCTTGTCTGGGAACAGTGGAGAGAATTTTCATGCTTTTCCCCTCTTCTGGAGGGTCCTTCCCCTAATATATCAATCATTTCTTCTTACTCTAGCTCTTTACATAGCAGAAGGGGGGGAACAAGAAACTTGCACTTTGAAATTTCATTTATTCTAAATTAACTGCTGTGCAAACAGTGGTTGCCAAGGCAAGAAAGGAGCCAGGCACCGCTTTGGCCTCCAGTGCTGCTGCTCCCTCACAGTGAGCAGCAGTCCTCCTGGAGACTTGGGAGCTCTCTGCAGGAATGTCCCAGGAACCACACCACCTTGGATAAGGTTTTTCAAATGTCTAGCTAGCATCATGTGACTGCTAGCAATGTGTCCTAACCTCATGGGTTGCATTATATTAAACAGAGCATCTTGAGAAGAATAGAGTCATTTGTGTCTTTATCCACAGGTCAAACCTTAGAGTTGTTTGAGAGGATTTAAATCCATCTCCTGGGGCAGAACTTTAGGGGATTACTACTATTTTTTTTAAGTAGTAAAAAAAGTAGTTTTTTTAAGTAACAACTGAAATGACATGTCAGTGCCAAGACTGAGTTTTAAACTCTTCTACAGATTATGGCACTTGCTCTGACTCAGGCTTAAGATAAGTTCATATTTACTGGGTTTGAAACTGGAAGAAATTTTATTGGACTTGATTTCAAAAACTTAGGTTCAGAATTGAAATTTAATATTTTTTTGTACTCAGCTTGGCAAAGAGCAAAGAATGAAAGAAACCAAACCTCAAGTTTGTCTTCCTCACAGCATTTCCTTTTTTAATTTGTGCAGCTTCAAAAAAATTTAAATTACCTTTCTGACTTCATCCTCAGTAATGTTTGAAGACATTTTTAAGGAAATGTTTCTGAAAAGTCAGAAAGCAATTTGCAATTTCACAGGAAAGAGATATAAGCCAGTCTTTTTTGATGGTTTTTGACTTGGCTTTTGTCACCCAGCCCTCATGGTGCTTCAGCCCTCCTAAACCCAAAAGCAAACAGCTATCTGCTGCCCACAGGAAAAGCTCTAATAGGTAATGTCATTGAGAATTCTTATCTCATCTGTGTTTCTCTTACCCAGGAAGGAATACAAATTTTTAAGTCAGTGTATTATCCACTAGATAATAGAGTATTATTAGAGTATTAGAGTATTATCCACCATAGTTTCTTGGAATTAAGGAAGATTACGAAGAGAACAAAATAATTTGATGAGACATGCAAAGAGAATTCATGACAATAAAAACACAATACAATGACCTCATGCAAATATCATACAGTTCTTGAAATAAATGGACATGGGTGGTATTAAAAGAGGCACACAGCACCTAAAGGATCAGATAGTAAGTAGACTCTGTCTAAATTAAATATATGTCTATTAATAACTTATTAAAATTTTTACTTATGTTAATAAATGCAAGCCACATTACAAGTCTTGAGATGTAAATAAAAAAGTCCTTGTATATCCATAACATTTAGAAATTTGAAGAAAACTGGGAAGGAATGACCAAAGCTTTTCAGCTATCTCAGAAGAGGTACCCCAAACTCATTTTGTTGATCAGTTCAGATTCAGTGAAGTATGAAGTTCATCAGTCAGTTGCATTCAACTAAGTTTCCAGGCATTAATTTAAATTAAGGGGGAATGGAAATGGGTAACTTTCCAACAGGGTAAGACCTATCTTGTGACTCACTGCTCCGAAGTGAAGATATTTTGCATCTCTGAGGAAAAGGGAGCAGGTTTTGCTCTATTACCCTGACAGACATTTCCCTCCAGAGGAAGCAACAATCCACTTCACTGCAGGGCTGCTACTGCAAGACCAAAAGGATGTTCAAGACCACAGAAAGCAGAAGTACATGGGCAGGACACTAAATCTGTGTTGGGAAGGACCTTTTGTTTTTCTCCCCTTAACAAAAGCATTATACATGGGTATACTTGGTATTTGATGGTTTGGGGGTTTTTTTGTTTGTTTTTCCCCCATCTTTAACTAGCATTCAACCCATGCCTTTTCTACCTCAAACTGGTTAAATGTAGACTTCCAGACCGACATGTAAAATTCCTAAGCTCCTCACTTCAGCAGTTCTGATGTACCTCAGAGTCTATATACAGACTTATTTCACAATATCCACTTAAATAAGACAGTATGGGGGCAAAAATATCAAGAAGCATCTCTGCTTTTCAGATTTATGATGGTGCCACTGAATGTTAGGTTTTGAGAAACATCAAGAACTTCTAAAACATTAAACTGCCATGGGGCACATTGTGTTTCTCCGTGGAGCTCCTCTACCAGAGAACCAGCCACAAAAAACTGTGGCCAAGTGCACAAGTGTGCTAAACAGATGTTGTCACACTACAGATCATGCAGAAACATAGTTTACCTCTAAGCTCTCCACTAAGTTTGCATGGCTTTTCTGGAGAAGCTAAGGCCCACATACTTTGTGCATGGTTAGTCAAACCACCCAGAGCGATCCAGTACTTTGTGTCCAAAAGGACACTTTGCAAGTAACCATACAGAATAATGGAAGCAGCACTACCCCAAAAAAACCCAGAGTCAATCACAAATCCCACATCACATGTGGGAAGGCCACAAGAAATCTCTCACCAGGTACCATCCAGCAGGGACTGAATCTGCTCCTCACCATTGCATACATAACCACAAATCTTCCTGGGATCTTCCTGAGGTGACACCTACCCCTCGACTCAGGATATGTTCCACATTAACTGCTGTTTCTTCTTGAAGAAATCCGGTAGGCAGAAGGAGAGGGAAGCATAGCTGGTTACAACCCAGGCACAGAAGCTTGACAGCCAAGAGGGCCACGCTCATTAAACGCCAGTGAGACCTCCAGTGCAAACACTGAGAACTACACCAGCGGGACACAACTGGTCAGTTCTTTCATGATAAAAACCTTATTGATTTCAATACAGAAATGTGCATTTGTATCTATGTGGAGCTAAACTAGCATGTTTTCTGTAAGAAACATAGGGTTTTTCATTTGACCCACATGCACCCATGCAGAGGAGACACACCACAGAGATTCTCTTAATTTCTAAACCAGGTATTCATACCCTGAACAAATGTTGGAGATTTAAATGGTTCAAACACATACTTCTATTTCACAAATGCTTTGGTATTTCTTTTAATTAAACTTGTTTAAAATTTTAATAAGAGAACTGAGTGGCCTTAAGCAAAGAACGGTTTTGTAGAATTTTTCCAGTTATACAGCTTATTCTTAACAAAAAAAGGAATAAAATTGATTTAAATTTGGGGTATTTTCCTTGAAAAATATCAATATTCTAATTCGGTTTTTACTATCTCTTTGTTTTTCTTTGCCAGGGTGTTCCATCAAGTTAATTGTAGGCCTTTATTCATTTTTCTTGAGAGGAGAATAGGATTTGGTGGGGGAAGAGTGTCAGGAGAGACATGGAAAAGAAAAGCAAACTTTTGTCCTCTTGCTTCCCCCCTCCTCTGACTCTGAAAGTTTTAAAAGACAAAATATTTGGAAAGGGCAGAATTTAGCAGAAGTCAAGACAAAAGCAAGAAATGAGGGAATGCAAGAAATTAATAAACTCAATTTAAAGACAAAAGGGAAATAGGATGTAATGAGGAGATAATTTACCTGACCTCTACCAAAGGGGCAAAATTACACGTTGTAAATGTAAAATGTTATGGGCCTGATTACAATCCTGTGTATTTTACAGCATCAATATTTTAGCCACGTGATTTTAGTTGAACCCTTTTTGATTTACACCAGCTTTAGTAAGGTCTCATGTCCTATGTTTTTCTTTCCCTTAAACAAACAATATTACCTGTTCTTCAAATTAAATCTGTTTTTAATTCTATATAAAGCATATAGGAATACTTGTCATGCAAAAGACATTTTATTACACAGAGGTGTATTGTTTTTTGTTATTATTTTTTAGGTTTACCAGCTGCACTGAATTTCCATTGCCCCTCACATAAACTCTAACAATTTGGATATGGCCAAATCTCTCCTAGCATTGCTCCTGGGGCCTATTCTGTCTTTTATTTAATTTCTGACTAAAAAATTCAATCAGGACCATCAAACAATAACTAGTTTTTGCTAAGGCTACAGCTCAACAATTTTATCTTTTTTTGAAGTACATGTAAGGATTTCCTCCTTTCCCCTCTGTCCTCCCTCTCTCCTTGGGAATGGATTTTGTGTTCGCTGATTTTCTTTTATCACCACTTTTATATTTAGCTCACAACCAAACCCTCTCAAGAGGGAAGGGTGTGCAGACACTGGTGGTGGAATGGGGACCAAGGGCAACAGGATGCCCTCGCTCCAGTTCTTTCACTAAATGTCTTATGGCCTGGGACTGTGCCCCAGAAAAGCCCTCAGAGGACAAGCTGGGGCCTGAAGCCATGACACGGGTGTCCAGAAATCCACAGTAATGCAGCTCATGGCCACCATAAACACCTCCACGGATAACATTCATGTATCACCATCAGGGAAACCCCTCATTGGAGCTTATGCCACGTTGCACTGAAGTCCATAGGTGGGACTCCTGCCCCAGGAACTATCTCCCTGCTCCTCCTCTTCCCCTTTCGACAGATGGTGAGTGAAAGCCACAGCCACAACCCTGTGAGCCAAGAGCGCCGTGGAGACCCTGTTGCAGATGCTGGGACAGACAGCCAGAGGAATAAAACTCCTCCTCTGCCTTCATCCCTTACGAGTCTGTGCGGTGGGACACGCTGTCGGTGCCCTGCAGGGAGGCGCCGGGAGGTGCTGGCAGCGGTGGCATTCCCACATTCCCAGCACGGAGAGCAGGCCAGCCGGCACTCGCTGGGCTGCCACCACAACATCCCTGGCAAGGGCTTGATGCCGGCTGCGGAGCATCCCCCCGCTGACGTCCTGCCTGGCCACATCAAGCAGTCCCAGCTCACCTCTTCCTCCCCAAAGGTTCTCCTCGCCCCAAATCTGTCAGCAAGCACAGCCACTGGTGTAATTGCCGCCTGACCCGGCTGAGTCGCGACGGGTGGCTCCAGCTGCAGCCCGAGCAGGAGGCACAACCGCAGCCTGGAGAGAGGCAGGCTCACAGCGTGCAACGCCGGGCACGGAAACAGGAGAAATATCGCATCCTTTGATTTCTGTAATTTTGGGTCTAATTCCTAACACCATGCTCCTCGTGAGCAGGAAGGCAAATGATGCAATAAAACTGTTTTGAAATCCTTATTTATATTTTTTCTCCGGCTGGCATTTTCTGAAAAAGATGAGTACTGAATGTTACAGTTATTCCTCATAAATAACTCCTTTCTCTCACTAAAGCAGTCCAGGACGGTGTCAGAGTTAACTGACAACACAGTGTGCTGTGACTAGCTTGGTTGCTCATAGTCCAGGGTTTCAATCAGCCTCTCTGACAACAATTAACCCTTTGGAGTGGGAATAACCAACTTGGAAGAGTGACAAAGGGCAGCACTCCCAGCCCATCAAAATTAATAACCATTGATAAACAGTGCTTCAAAAAACAATGCAATAATACATCATCTTAAATTATTTCAAGCCATTCCATTATTTTCTCCAAAACACTTTCACCATGTCAGTGAACTAAACGTCACACGACCACACTCCCAAAGCCGCATGTGTTTTAGCACTGATCAGACGAAGAAGTTCTTTCCAAAAGGAAAGTTTCAGTGAAACACAACAAAGGTGCAGGTCCCACCCTGGAGGCCACAAGCTAAACCCCCCAATCTCCCTGACATGATCTGACAGGGGCCAGCCATATGTGCAGAGCAAGAGGTGCAGCAATGGCCAGGCAGTATTTCCCTGTTTCCCTGCCGTGTGTGTGAGCAAGAATGCTGCTGGCCCCAGCAGAGCTTCCCCAAGCACCAAAAGCTGTGGGGAGGATGTATGTGAGCTGCACTGGGAACCCTCAGCACGTGGTTTTCCAGAGGATCACAACTCACAAACCGAAACATGAATCCGCGGTAGCTCAGAAAGACGGCTGGCTTGATATGGAAATAGCTGAAATTTCAGCCTCTCTCCCTCCCCCAGCTGCATATGTTGAAGAGTTGTTAAAACAAGAAAAATATCTATAATTAGCAAGCCTACATACACCCATTTTCTTTGCAATATTTTTAGCAAGATTGAGCCAAGTTACTCAAACTTTCCAAAGAAAAATAACCGTAAGGAAAATTCCCTTCTCTGGAATGAATGCAGTAGAAAATTATGAAGTTGAAAAGGGTTAGAATGGAAATCATTGTGCAATCAGCTATAATAAGGACTGAAAAAACTGATTGTTGTTTATTACGTTTATTTCATGTTGTCTGATAAACAGATTTCATGTTGTCTTCAGCAGTCACATCTGAAGACTATATAAAAGACCAAAGGTAAAAATATCTTCATTCATATGCTTTGGCTTTCAAACCTACCTTGAATATGGTTATGATTCTAGGATGCTGTATCTAGAGGCTGTAATAAATATGCCACTCTGGGGGTAACAGCAGATCTTCTTCTTGGTAAATAACTGAGATTGCTTCCTTCTCTGTATGACTGTTCAATTTATGCCCTGTCTTTACTTTTAAAAATTACTAAAAGGTAAAGAGTAAAATATTTTAAAAGAAGAATCTTTATCCTCCCCCTCCCCCCCCCCATTTTTGTAGCACAAGTATATTGCTTTAGAATAAGAAGATAAGATGACAGGGCAAAAATTCCTTGTCCACAATACAGAATTTATGCTGAATGGTTAGTTCATTAAATAGACTCAAAATCTGTCCTACTAACAGGTTAATACAACTGTATTTGATTTTTCTGCTTGCATAACAGAGAAAAAAGAAATTCAAGGTAGCACTAAAGATACCACATCTCTTTGATCTATCCATCAGTGAAAGTTGGCAGCAATAAAATAAAGAGTTGTTTTAAAGACATTGTCTATATAGCTGCTAAATAAAGTAGGAGTAAAATGCAGGATTGTACATTTTTCTCCCTAAAATCCTTGAAGAAGATAAAATTGGGATAGACATTTAGTGAACTATGCAGCCTTCATTCCTGGCTTAAAGCACAGGTGGAGAGCAACTGTGAAGCTCAATGGTTACAGGTCAGAACAACATGCTGCAGTTTTCCTCTTGCCAGTGTATATTTGTACTCAGCTCCCTAGCTATAGTTATTTCACCATTTTTCTCTCAGTGTAAGAAAATGACAAATAGAGGTGAGAAGGGAAAGTAAAGGGAGGCTCTCCTCTTTGGTGTGCAGCCCAGTTTGCTAGCAAGAATGGAACTTTCTTCACTGCTCAAAGCACAAATAATCCTGTGAGCATCTAAATTTACTCCCATTCTGGTATTTGGTAACCCAGCCCCACTCCAGCCTTCGGTAATTCAAAGACAATAACTATGTAAACCTCAGCCTTAGTTTCCTTCCCAAGGCTTGGCTCCTTCACTGTGCTTCAGAGCCTGCTCTGTCCCAGAGTTTTTCAGCTGAAAGAGTTAATTCAACCTTTTGCCAGCCTAACTCAGTGTAACTTTTCTGGGTCTTTGAAGAAGTTAGCACTTGAACCTCAGCTGGTGACTCAGAGACCCTTGCTAAGTGAATTCCTGGTTTAAGTGTGTTGACACTGATGGAGTTATGAGAGAAACAAAACTTGTTCTTTGCCTTATTTGCTCTTATCCATAATAGGCAGCTCTATTTTTCTACATAACAAGTACCAGAATACTGAATATATTAGCTGCCAAGAAATGCAGAACAAACAGATTTATATGGGTTTTCCCTTTATTTCCATCATCTGACCTTTGCTTTTATGTCCTAGGAGCAAGCTGCAATTTTATTTACATGTATCATCTAGACAAAATGCTAGTTTGTGTGTAGAAAGCTATGTGGACTTTGGTCTTTGAATCTGACTTGCTTTTTTTTAGAGCATAATATAATGAATTTATGGAAATATGGAAATGTTAGATTTTGGAATTATTCTCATTTCAAGTTTCTGATTCTTTCAGACCAGACTTGATCCTTTATTCTTCCCTAGAGGTTTGAAGCATGAGTTCACAGTCTAAAATATAAACTTGTGTCCTGACACAGAAGGTACTGAAATCACTCATATTGCCCAGTTCAAAAATAATAGCTTCAGAATCCTCATGAAAAGATTGACTGTAACAAAAGGTGCTAATAACCATCTCAATTTTGCATTAAGTATCAGTAGAGAGAAGATGAATTATTACAACAGTGGAATTCAGGTTACTAGAGATAAAAATCTAGGAAACTTAGTAAATACTAAGCGAATATACATGAAAAAGTAAACCAGATAATCTAGGTACAACTTACAGGGGGTAAGAAGAGTTTAAACAGAATCACAGACTGGTTTGGGCTGAACAATCCCAATTCTCTCATCCTTTCCTCGTAGGAGAGGTGCTCCATTGCTCCAATCAGCTTGGTGGCCCCTCATTTGGACTTGTTCCAACAGGCCCATGTCCTTCCTGTGGTGAGGACCCCAGAGATGGACACAGGACTGCAGGTGGTATCCCCAAGGTTTCAAACCTGCAGCTGAATTATATTGACTCTGGTTTTCTTCACCAGTCTGATCAACTATGGACATTTAACTTATGTTTTCCAAATCTCCACTTTTTTACTTCTATGTATCTTTCTAGACTTGGCTCTGATTGCCAGTGAGAAAGAATATCTCACTTCTACCCCATACTTTATGTCTAGCCTATGCAATCTTCCCAATTTTACATACCAAATGAAAAATAATATGGTACTGACACATGCTAAATCTTAGTCTTCCTTGGTTAGAAATTTTTCACAAAAATAACTGTAAGTAGTCCATGATATTGAAACAAGGGGAATGATGAATAAAAAAAAATAAAATGCTAGCTTCTGCTTATAGTTCTTATTAAAGCAAAGCATCAGTTCTGACATAAATATTTAAATTCTGTATAGGCTTACTGAAATAATCGGTTTTTATCTATGCCTCCATACATCACAAGAACACTATTGTGATAAAACCATAATACTTTATCTAAAACTGAACAGGAGAAGGTTCTTCACAGGGATTCTGTGCATAAGCAAAGAAACAATAGTTTGGGTTTACTGATGTATCTCATTTATTATTATTTGTAACATTCATGTGGTTTTATTATGTGAGGTTTTTTTTGTTATCTCTGTCCCCATGAGCTTACAAATGATAATCAACTCAGTATCTCTGGGGTAGGAGCAGGGAGCTTCTCTGTGGAAATAACACCCTTCCAAATTGCATGGTACTATTTACTAATTAGTGGCTAAGAGACTGTTCTTTTCATTTGCTACCACACACAACCCACATGGTCAGCAACAAACCATCAAAGTAGTCCAGATGTTACTCCCAGAGTAAGGTATCTTTCAGAAAGGGATGCAAAAAATCTAACAAACCAAAGAAGCAAGAATCTAAGGCACTTTTTGAGAGGACACCATTTAAACTCAAGAGCAACAGTGACATTAACTGTAAGGCAAGAGCTCAGCACAAACCTGGTGCTGAGTGGTGGAGCTCTGCTGCTTCAATGAAAGCCACAGTCTGTTACATGCATTCATAATCAAAGGGAGAAAAATCCCTCCCCAAAAATGATTATAAAAATATAATCAATATTATTAAAAGCTTACTCACATGCAACATCTCTCTGACTTTAACATTATTATCTCTCAGCTCCTAAACATTGAATTTACAGGTGACCAGTTGATCACAGCAGCTTTTGATAGCTTTTTCATTCTCCAGCAACAATGCCACCCCAGTTTTGACTTGGAGGTTGTATTATTCTTGATTGCATTGAGTAAGGTGAGAAGATTCTTAATCTATGCTAATTCTTCATATGATCTTAGGAAATAGGACCACATTTTCAATACCATATTTAAAAATAGCTCTAGAAAACATACATTCCTATAGGCCCAGAGCTTTTCTCAAAGTGGGAAAGATGCTTCCAGAAGACAAGTACATTAGCTGGGGATGTGGTACAGCAAACTTGGTTAAAGTCAGTTAAACTCTGAAGTTCAGAAAATTTTATTTCAAAATGTTTCTGGGGGGAGGAATGCAGTCTCAAAAAGCAGCTCCCATCCAAACTGGCTTTTATGTCCCTACATCTTTTAAAGCCTCTAAGAACAGTTGAGCAGACCTCCCATCAGCCTGTCAGATACTGAACTTCCCAAGACAAATGAAACTATCTCAGTAAAGCAAGACTTGTAAAGCAAGAACATATATAACCTGCTTTTTCAAAACACACACGCCGCAAATACAGATACTGACTATACTGACATTTGTCCATTAAAGCTTAAAATAACATCCTGTGTGATGTCTATATGCTGAGCTGTTAGCTCAGTTTTGGATTTTCTAAACACTGGGTTTGCTTTCAAAGAATAACACTCCAGTTTCTGTACAATACATGAGAGCACACTGGCTCTTCAGCTGGGAAACAAAATTAAGAATGTGTGGGCTTTGGCTTCAAAATTAACCATGCTTTAGTAATCTAGTATACTAAACTGTTTCTTATTAATGTATCATGCAAATACTCTCCAGTCCTCCCACAAGTCTGACACTTTCCCAACATATCAATAGCAAATGTTCTGTGAAATGCAACTTTTCTGATGTAGGCCACCCTGACTTTCAGTGTGATCTCAACCCACCATCCAAATCTTCATGGCAGATGCAGAATGGGGTTCTTTAGTAAGGGAAACAATATAGGGGAAAAAAAAAGTTTTGTTGCTACTTTGATACATTGAATTTATTTTCTTCAGCAGAGACTGCTTTTTTTTTTTTTTTAACTATTTTTTTCTTAATTTTGGCTAAACAACATCAGTTTTGTTGTGTTTTCAGAATCAGAATGTAAGGTAATATCAGTAGATAACTGGTATCAGCCCTTCATTAGTGTAACTAGCTAATTTTACATACAATTTTGAAGTGCCTCAGCTTAACCCCAGTTGTTTTCCTTCTTAATGCAGATGAGATGGAGAATACACCCAGGGACTTTTGTTACAGGACCAAAATGCTCTGCAGAGACTCTGCCACCACTGTCCCATCTCTCAGAGTAGATTTTTATTTGACATTGCAGTTGCCAAGCCACCCACCAGCTTCACATCCCTTCTCCGGGTGGCAGATGTGACAAGGTAAGCACAGGGAAATGTCTCATTAACCAACAAGAGCTATTTGTGAGCAGGCTGGCTGGTGCTGGCTGCAGTAGAAGGCAGGTGAACCTGCCCTGCTAGCCAAGAGACTTCATGGTTTGCCTCAACAGCTGCCCCACCTTGGTTGCTACCAGCACCAGCGTGACCCTTACCCTTGCTGTTTCAAAGCCACCAGCCTGCAGTCCAGGGGGCACCACAGGTTGTGGCCCAAACAGGAGGCCATTCATAATGTCATATGAAGGGTATGAGAGGAGTATACAGCCACTGATATTTGGTTTTCATATGTTTGTGCTTTATGTATTTTTACACTACTATTAAAGCCACAGTGTGATCTACTCTCCTCTGACCTGACTGTCGCATCTTTCAGGAGCTTCCTGTAGGCACTGTCAAAACAGAGCCTCTTGAGGAATTATAAAGGAGGGTAACACATTCTATTTTTTATCTTTTTTATTTCCCTTTTGCTTTTAGCAATCAGATACTAAGCAATTCAGATGCACTATGATTTTCCCCCATGAAACTCAGAGCTATCCCTTCACAAAGGCTACACTAACAGTGCAGGAGACAAAAGCCATGTGAGCTGTGCGAAGGCACATCTGGGGTGACGCAGTGGCTGGGGTGAGCAGAGGAGTGAGCTCAGAAAAATAACAGTGCATACATCAGAGCTGGAAGGCAAATTAAAGAGCTTTGGAAGCTTAGGTGGGGCTAGATGCTGACCAGACACTGGTACCCAGAGCGCACAAATTACCAGAGAGCAGTGCCATGATAGTAACATGGGTCAGGGAGAAAAAATTAGCAGCTGTGTTTCAACTGAACTGCATGTCAGAAGGGAGCTGACAGGTTCGTTCCAGTGGCCACTGATGGACCACACAAATATTTCACCACTTGCCTCTTTAGACATGAATGGGAGATGTAACAAAAAAGCTCAGCACACAACAAAGAGTCCCTTTGCAATGCTCTTCACTGCCTAGTCCTATAGAATTCCTGGACTCTTTTTTCCCTTTGTTTGCACCTTTTTTGATCTAGGTCTTAGAGTTAGGAA
The DNA here is from genome assembly GCA_018697195.1 of Certhia americana. NCBI lineage: Eukaryota > Metazoa > Chordata > Aves > Passeriformes > Certhiidae > Certhia > Certhia americana. Next base: position 18,938,306 of record CM031860.1, read on the forward strand.
ATTATGAGGAACAATGTTTTGGAAAAGCACAGGCCACTGCTCAATGAAGTTCTGTTTGTACTAGTAGGAGTTTGAGCTAAAATAAAAGCTAAGTGAAGTAGTCCAGAATTCAGTCCAGGCGTCCCAAAGCAATGTCCTCTGCCATATTTCATTCTGCATCCCTACTTACCTGTGTCTTCTCACTTAAGCAAATGCAAACTCCCTACACTTGTAAAGGACAAAGAGCTTTGAACCTGGGCTTAATGTGAAACACAGCAGAAAAATGAGGGGGAAACTGGTTTTGCTAGACTTATTTGGATTATGCCTTTTTTTAACCCCCCAAAATTGAAAACAACTGGAAATACTTAGGAAATTCAGGAGATTTAGGGGTTGTTTATACAGCAAATGAAAACAACTGACCCAAATGCCTCTATATTTTAAAGCTCCAAGGTAGGGCCTTATTAAAAATAACCAGGTCCTCTAGTTTCTAATGCCTAAAGAAAACTTAAATCTAAAATGATTGTTTTTAAAAATTGATTTCCTTTAACATGTGTACAAGATTAAGTGGTTACAAATAGAAATGTTAGATATTCTGAAATATTTATGGCAAATATCTGAGTTGCTTATTCTGGCAGCTTCCATAAGAGGGGATCATTACGGTATCTCCATTTTTTCTCCCAGAGAAACAGCAGGAAAAAACAGTAAGAAAAAAGAATAGGATAAAATGAAATCAGAGTAAATTGCAGCACATACCTCTGCTTCCGTTCCCTGGTAAAGAAAGGCCATTATATGCATACTGCAAGACTAATCTAAACTTCTTTTCCAAACAATGTACTCGAATGAGCAATTGAAATAAGTGGCTGCAATTCCTAACATTTTCTTTTGGCAATGCAGCAATATCTGGTTCATACTTTTTTTTTTCCTCCTGCCTCCCCCCCTATTTAATAAGAATTTCTTTATCTTCAGGATTATAAAGCACGGCCACATGCCCTCTAGTGAGCTACACAACAACTGCATCTCGGTAGGTGGAGAGTGGTCACCTTATTTAAGAGAGTTCTTTACACTACCATGGGCTGTTTTCCTCACAAAGGTATTTGTTGTGTTTTATGCTCAAGCTTACTACACTTTCTAGTTTTCTGAGAGGTTAAATTCATCTCTTAGCCAGCTGCTGCACCATTCACATGAGCAGTTTAACTTGAAACTTTACAAAATTGGATTTAAACACAGTTACCCAAAGTTTATGGCAGTTTCTTTTTTGCTCATTTGTGCCCCTGCAATGCATCATTACCCACATGCTTGAAGAGTCTTACTCTGTCATAATCCATAATATTTGGCTTGATGCTAACAAAGCCTGATTCATATGAAAAGAATAAGAATTGCTGTTGCTACTGCCAATAGTAATAATGAAGAATTCTATTCCCATCATACAAATTAGAGATGCACAGAACATGGGGTTCCTGTTTTTTGATTATCATTCTCCATAATTAATAGAAATTGCAGTACAGTTATACCAAAAGCAGCAGCAAACAAAAAGATAGAGAGAAATTTCAAATTAATCCTGTTTCTCTAGATATGCTCAAAAATGAAATAATACAACAGAAAAGTGAACTTCTGAATTACATACTATATATTACATTTGGAACCCTAGTCTCATCTGAAACATATAAAATGCTTTTTTGAAATGTTAATTTAATTTTTCTTGTGACAAATGAGGAACTGTTGTATCCATTATGCAACACAAGTAACTGTCACTCCCTCTTTTGCCATTTTACCAGCTTCATACCAAAAAAACAGCATAACAAATGTCTTCTTCAATTGTTAGACTTCGGCATATTTTCCAGCTTTTAACTTGTAACCCATACATTTACCCCAAGTCCTCCTTCATCTGTGCACTTGGCAGGTGGCTTGAATGTATATCAACCTGACATTATGGGCTCACCAACCCAAAGAGATGCATCAGTCCTAAAATCCCCTTTCCACAGGGGATTTTATTCAGATTATAAATATGATTTTAATATGAGTCTATATCTTTTATGTAAGAGTTTACTCAGAAGTTACTTCTGCTGTCTGAAAATCTTCTCATCCCAACTGGAGTAGGAGCTGGAATTTCTCCATGTTGGGCAACAATAAATGTTCTTCATATGAAGATGTTTATCTGGATGCAGCAAGGCAGTTATTCCAGGGAAAATTATGGCTGACAGCATAAAAAACTCTGGTTAGTAATCCAAGTGACATCTTGGGATATGTAAAAGATTAAGTAACAATGTCTGGAATGGACTAGATCAAGACAAATCCAAGTTCAATGGGAACTTAAGCAACTAAAAGAGCACTAAATAATCTCAGGAATCCATCTAAAGATTCAAGATGAAAACAACCCCATTCCTTTGCTTATATTCCCTTGGTCTGGTTCACAGTTTTGTTGTTGATGGATGCCTATCTTTTTAGTCAATGTCTAGCCTGTCTCTTTAGCCAATACTTTATAGGAATAAAACACATTACTTATATGAATAAAATTTGCGAGCAACAAAGTCTGATCCTTACCAAATACGGTCTCCTTTCCTTGTGTAGCCTATCATGGTTCATAACCAAAGGGATAAAAACCCACAAAGTTTTACTCTTCATATTAGAAGCCTTCATAAGAGATGAATGTTTATTTCCAAGGCTTTCACCCAGAAGCAGAGATCAGAGTATGTTCAGGGAAAGTACAACTCCTATACCTGATAGGAAAGAAAAGCTTCTCTCCTGTATTAAAAATGGGCTATTAAATTTTCATATCTACCATCTATCCCTACTAAACTAGAAAGTTTATGATCCTGAGATAATCCAGGAACTTGGAAATCTTCTCAAGAGAGCCTTGACCTGGTGTTTTCATACATAATTTTCAAAAATACCTATTTATTTTTAATATCAGTTTTGTGGTCTCACCTTCCTACCTAAGCAAGAAAGCAGGATTTTGGAATTTGACAGTGCCTGCCAATTAAACTTCTGTGAAAATGGTATTTTCACACTTAAAATTTCACCTAAACCTGCAGACAGGCAACATAATATGGCAAAATAATTCATTTATAACTTGCTAAATAATACAGCCCAACAACTACCACTCATCCCTCCCCATCTGGAATCTTGTATCCCAGCCCTTCCCATTAATTCAATATTTATTTATCTTCTAGAACCATCTCTCCACAGTTGTAAAACACTTATGGGGATGATAATCAAAACCTATTAAGCATATATATGAGCCTATTAAGCATAATTAACTTGGTAACTCAGATAGCTCAGTCTCAACTTCTAAAATAAACAAGCCAGGCAGTTCTGTGTGGAAACCCAGTAGAAGACATGACTTACAGCTCATCATCTCCTCCCAAGAGGACTAAATTATGTTACTCCCTGTGTTCAAGTCTGTATATAGTTTAACTGATTGAAGGTAAATAGGAGTTTGGGGGTCTTATGGACGTTACCTGGTACATAAAAGAGACATTTTCTGAAAAACTGTGAGTAGTGTTAGAACATTTGTCTCCTCCACCAACTGTTTCAGGAACTGTTGAGCTGATAGAGATGATGCTGGCACAGGCTTATACAGTGCCCTCTAGGTATGAGAGATCATAAGAGCAGATCCTGTGCATTACCGTGTTACATCCCAATAGCATTCCTGCCTAAGTCTTATGGTGTAGGGCCGGAAAATCTCTGAAAACACCCTCCCAGGCAATAAAGGATAATGAAATGTGCTTCAAAAGAAGTTAAGCAGAGCTCTGAAGACAGAACAAGAAAGCAGTCTGCATACACAAAACTTGCACTGTGTCATAAATCTAATGCATGTCTCTCATTCCGACTGAACTGCCACGCTCTTGCTCTAATGAAGTACAAGGGCAACGTATTGTACCCACCTTCACTAAAGCCAGCAATAAAGCTCTGTGTGTGTCTCTGTGCAGCATCAAAACAGATTTCACATTATTGTTTTAAATAGCAGGAGGACTGCATGGAAAGATGTCTGTATTTTCTTAATAGTTGTAACCACAGTACATAGCACATGTCAAAATTTTGAAAAGAGAACAGATTCCCAACGCTTTGTACAATGTATACGGTTTCTTTGCTTTGATGTCTTTGCTTCTTTATTGTATTAAATTATCTGGAGTTGAAAAAAAAAAAAAAAAAGAAAAAAAGAGAAGGTTGTCTTTTGTCTTGTTACTGAACTGTCAAACATTATTTGAGCTAAAAGAACAGCCAAAGCCTCCGTAAGGGTTTTGGGGAGGGGAGGAAGAAAGAAGGAAATTGTTAAGTATCCTGCCTATTTGCATAGTTAAGTATTTCAGCCATGGGGACTGCAATGGGACAACATTGTTCTAAGAGTTATTGCAGGTGCCTTTTAAAACCCACATGAAAAGAGATCTACCCTATCACTCCTTAGGGAAATCCTCTATCACTTCACACCACCATTTTCTGAAGTTCTCTTACCTGTCCTACATTACCCAGAGGGAAAGGATGGAGGATGATGGTAAGTGTCTCTGGTCACTGCTTTGTGGATGCAAGTAATATTTCTTGCATGCTTTTTCTTCTAACAAACAAGCATGACAGAGAGAAAAGATCCATTTCTCTCTTTTTAATGTCTAGGGGAAAATGCTTGCCAACAGGAATTACACTGCTCTGCTGATGTTTTTTCTTTACCTGGAGCATCCTTGAAATCAGTACCAGCTGTTGCAGAGAAGGATTTTGGTGCCCTAAACAGAGATTTATAACTCCAGGAGAAGGAATAAGTGAGAGGAGCACAGAAACCTCATAGAGAAAGGATTTTGCTGCCATGGCAGAGAGCTGTACATCAAATAGACCTGTCTCTGCAGAGGAGCTGAAAAAGAGCTCCTTCAAATCATTCAGCAACTGTAGAACTGGATAAAAAGTGTGGCCCTTTGAAGTCAAAGGCAAAACTCCAGGTGACTTTAGGCTGGCCACAGTTTCAGCTTTGAACTCAAATTTGAATGCGAATTTAACAAATCACCAGGCATAATATAATTCAGGTTCTTATAAAATGATCACAGCACAGGAACAGAGGTCTCCCTGGTCCTTTGCTCTGGCTTATTCAATGGGAGTTTCCACATGCTCTGCTTGTTACACAGCTGAGTACAGCACACATTTCAGCCTGTAACCCTGAAAATAGAGTCAGCTTTCACAGAAATGAGTGTTTCTTTTTGTAGAAACAGTCCCTAAAGCTTCCATTAACAGAGCTGGGATCTGCTGGTCTGGCTTGAAATCCTCGAGGCCCTGGACACCCACAAATCTCTGTCTACAACATCAGAAATGTTCAAATGTTAGCAGATTGTGATAAATTCCTATTTTGTGGTCACAGGAGGGAGAATTAAGAGTTTAAATGGAAAAATGTTAGTGGAAGTGACGTGAACTTACTTGTCTGCAATTGATCAAGTTTAATAAACGTTGATCACATATTTCTTGATCTAGACCCAATGGCTAATACAAGCAGGAAAAAATGCACGCTTCTCCACCCTCCATGTGCTGCTTCTGAGCCATAAACAAAGTCTGACAAAGAGAGGAAATGAAGAAGGTCAATATTTAGTCCTGTAGTACAAGCACAGCACAGGCTGCAGGCAAAAGAGTGGAAATTTGCATTGCAGGGTAAATGACTTCCCAGAGGGCTCCATGCAGCAAATGGTTGGACCACCTATAGCTGAGGTCCAGTCTTCTGCTGTCCTTAATGCACACAAAGCATGCATTTGTTTTCTAGTTTCCTACATAAAATCCTTGATAGGCAAAAAAAAACAGAGCTAGAAGGATGATCACTACACACATAACATCCAGAAAGCTCTAGTACTTTTCCCCTCAATACCAATGCTTAAAAAATGTCATTTAAGACAAAGAATTCACACACAGAGACTCATAGGAATACAGACCAATTTCATGTTTTACATGCTGTGTATTAAAGTCCACAAGCACATTAGCAAGGTCACTGCTAACCCTAGGAAACCCTAACTAGGAAAACAGCTCAAATGGCACATGAGATAGGGCAAGTCTCTGAATGCTGGTGGGGGAGAGCAGGAACAAGGCAATTGACTTTGCCAGCTAAGTCACTGTGCTACAGACCTATACACTGATGTGTCCCAGCTTTTCAATTTTTAGCATCAGGGCCAGTTTAGGGAACTCCTTCCTCATACTCCCTTCTTCCCATGCCATCTTTCACTTGAGCTGGTTCAGCTTTCCATAGGACCATGTAAAAACCAGGAAAAGAAAATAATTTTACACAAACACAAACAGTTGGGAATGTTTAAAAAACACTAATCTTACACAAATGAAACCAGAAAAAGGGTTATTTTAGGCCAGGGAAATGCCACATTTGCCATGCCAAGTGACTGCAGTATCAACATGGGAGTAGAAGAAACTGCTGGAGTCAGAAGGCCAAGCAATGTGTGGTACAGGGAAGGCTGCCTGTGATCACAGGCTCTCAGCCAGGTTAATGCTTTGTACCACTGATAAATCAAGTCCCATGAATACCACTGGAAGAAGTGCTGGGAGTGCTTTGAAGATGTTTAGTTGAAAATTCATAGCTCTAGCTTTAAGAGATGATGGCTCCTCACCCTGGTAGCAGTTTTGACTATATTTGATTACATTCTCTGCTCTGCTAGCTGCCACCCATATCTGCATGTACAGACAAAAAAAAAAAAAAAAAAAAAAAAAAAAGTGGCATAAAAAATGGTCTAAATGCATTTCTCAAGGTGTGCTAGACTAGAACTGCCAGAACTGACCATACCTGAGTGCTATAATTGCCAACAGAAAGCACGCTTATTTTTTTCACTTGGCTGCTAAATTAAAATTGCTTGACTAGATTTCTAAAGAGGCCAACAATTACATAACATCTTTTAGTGAGAAGCATATTTAAACAGAGGCTTGAAAAAATGGTGCAGGTTTCTTCTAATATTGTTTAAAATGCTTTCCCTTTTGAATTGCAAGAATTTATCTGTGACATCTCTGAAACCTCATGTAGAAGAATCTGGTTTTATGCTTATGGCTAACATTTGAGAGGTCTTGACTTTATTTGTTATTGGACTAAAGTTACCAATATATTCATTCACATTAAGAAGTCATGTAAATACTGCCTTGTAACTTCACATGTAACTTCATCCTGACAAAAGCACTTGAGGTTTAACAAGCATTTCATTTGCCATGAAAAATTGAAAAGTAGTGTACAGCAGCTCACACGGAGTGTTTTAGTCTCCTGAAGATACATGATGCAAAAACCCTCTCAGCAAAAGCCAATGAAGTGAGCTATTACCACAGAATCACAGAATTTCCTGAGTTGAAGGAAGGATCATAGAGTCCAACACTGCACAGCACAGCCCCAAAAATCACAACATGGTTCTAAAAGCCTTGTCCAAATGTTTTGTGAGCTCAGATAGGCCTGGTGCTTAACCAAATCATGGTACATCATTGCAGTGATTACATTACAGCAGCAGTGTTCAGCATTTAAAATCAGCTCTTAACAAAAGCAATTGCTGAATTGAATGTTTTTCTGCTGCTATACTTAGAAGACGGACACAACAGCCATGGGGAAATTCCAAGCTGCAAAATCACCATTGGTGGTTTTGGCCTCAGCCACATCCTGCTCCAAGGTATAGGATGGACACTCAGTGCTCTCATAGTGAGGGAAGCAGGAGACAGCTGGAGAATAAACCTCTTTTCTCACAGCATGGAAGAATACCAGCAGGGACACCACATGGCATGTTCCAGCTTGCATGTAGGTAAACTGGTGGGGTTTTAACATACAAACAGAAAAACAGGACAGCAGCTGCCTCTGTAATTTCAAATATCAGAAAAGCAACCAAAACTGAGTATTTGTCTCATGATTTTGGAAATTGCAACATTTGCAATACCAGAAATTTTGCCCAGAGCTTATGTAGGGATGTACGCAACTGTGGGAGCTTATCCCTTGAAGAATTGGAGGTAAAATGCCTGAGCCATCATTTTAACCAAACAAAGCAACACATGGCATACTCCCTTCCTACAGTGACTCCTCAAAACTCAGTAACCTCTAAGTCCCACACTCTAGCATCATGGAGAGGGAAACAAGGAAGACTGGATTTTACTCTCTGAAACATCCTAGGTTTCAAGTGATACCTCATGTTTAATACCTGAGACATCACTGAAACAGCATCATTTAAAGAAACTTCTCACTTGAAATGAGCCAGCAGTGCCTTTGTGGCCAGAAGGGCTGATGGTATCCTGAGGTGCATCAGGAAGTCTGGCCAGCAGGTCGAGGGAGGTGATCCTTCTCCTCTATCCAGCTGTGGTGAGGCACATCTGGAGTGCTGTGTCCAGCTCTGGGCTCCTGAGTACAAGAAAGGCAAGGAGATCCTGGAGCAGGTCCAGCGAAGGCCCACAAAGAGATTCAGGGTCTGGAGCATCTCTTTTATGAGGAGAGACTGTAGGAGCTGGGCTTTTTGGGGTGCTCAGATTTGGGGTCTGGAGAAGACTGAGAGGGGATCACATCAATGCTTAAAAATATCTCAAAGGCAGGTGCCAAGAAGATGATACCAGACTCTTTTTAGTGGTTCACAGTGAAAGGACAAAGAGAAATGGCCATAAACTAAAATGCAAGGAATTTCACCTCAACAAGAGGACAAACTCCTTTACTTTGAGAATGGCAGAGCACTGGAAGAGGCTGTTCAGGGAGGTCATGGAGCCACTCTGTGGAAACATCCAAAACCCACCTGGCCACATTCCTGTGTCACCTGCTCCGGGCGACCCTGACTTGGCAGGGGTTAAACTAGATGATGTCCAGAGGTCCCTTCCTAACGATTCTGTGATTGTGTGAAATCTCTCTCTCTCTTTTTTTTTTTTTTTTTTTTTTTTTTTTAAACAGAAAGCACACAGCCTATTTGGAAGTAAGATCTCTGTGTGGTAAATGTTTATCCTGTTTTACTGCTCAACCATTTCCACTCCCACTGTTCATGCTCTGCTACCCTCTTAAATAAATAGTTCCATCACATATGGATAAAATGTATATTCTTTTTTAAAGGGACGTCAGAACAGAGATCACAGTATGAAGAGTGCACATTGAAGTTTTTCCTACTTATTAAGACATTCTCAGCTTTGCTTTTTCTTCTCTCACCTCTTTGATTCTTCCTGCAGTTGTACTCTTTGAAACAGTGTTGATGTCCTGACTTGTGTTCCTTCTATTCCATCACATTTCTACTGCAAAACACATCTCTCTGGGACTACTACTTAACTCTTATTTAGGGTTAGAGCTACCTTACCTCCAACGTTTTCCTCTGTCTTGCTCTGAGTTTCCATCTCTTAATGTGACTGTGTTTGCATGCAGTATGATGGAGAAATTGACATGAAACACGAATGCCAATGTGACAAACTTTCCTTCAGAAAGAAAAGACATATAAATTAAAATCTAACTCTTGGGATTGTGTACATGTTTATTGATTACACACACGGGAGCTATACAGGAGCTCTGCCACAAGAGGAGGGCATCAAACCCTAGATTGCATGGATTTCTCGGATTTACATGGCAGATTTCATTTGATCAAAAAGTTCAAATGTACACCTCAGGTTTACTTCAGCATAACCTTTCAGACCTGCTTGTGAATGTCACATTCTGAAACCAAGGTATTTCTATAAAGTTAGGACTCAACAACTGAGTGTTTGTGGAGATGTTTTCAATTAGAACATTGAGTCCAGCAGTTTAAAGCCAAGACTCCTAATTTACAACAGTACTTGTTAATTTACAACACTGAGCTTGTATAACGTTTAAGTAAACACTGCACTTCTGGATGACAGAAAGCTAAACAATGAAATAAAACTTCAGAAACATATCTACTCCTGCAGTTTTCAAAGAGCTTCCAGTTCTGCAAAAACAAACAGCTCCCAGCTGCCTGACATTTATATTCATGCATCCTGTACTGATACATGTGTAGAGAGAAAGGGAGCAGCAACCTAAATGCTTTTCATTCAGAAGATCCATCAAATCAAATTTGAAGGTAAATTCTGCTTTCATCCAGTGTATTTAATTTTGTTTTGTGAAGGGAGGGAAATGTCAAGAAGAAAATAAACACTAAGAATAAACATGAAATGTACTTTAATTTTACTACTGAAGAGCTAACTCAGTGCTCAATTCTTTGTTCCAATTAAGCTAAATCCTTGTCTTTCTAACAAACATTCCAGCTGAAGACAGCCCCCTCACATTTCAGCCTTCTGTGGCTGAAAAAAGTCAAATTGCAAACTCTTCTTCCTAACTATTCATTGCCTCAACTCCTTTCCCACTAAAATTATAAAAAAACGTGTTAGCTACCCAACTTTTTTCTTCTCTAAAATGCCACTCTCCTCTTCTGACTCTTGCCAACACCTCAATACTGGGGTTAATCAAGTAAGTAGAAGCCATTCAGAATGTCAGCTGTCCAGAAAAAAATCTTCAATATATTTTTCTAAAAGCCCACAATAAGATGACAATGGAAATAGATTATTTTTCACTGAGTTACTGCAATTGCTGCAAGAGGCCTACTCTGCATTTAAAACAAATATTGAACTGAAAACCCTTTTTTTTTTTTACAAAACCATTCCAAAAGCCTGCTGTTCAAAAAACTCTACAGATGATCCCCTTTAAGGTCCTACTTGGTTTTCCCCTCAAGTCTATAAAATCAGAGCTTTCAGAACTTTTGAGCTTTATCCTCAAATAAAGCGGTTTGGAGAACATTTCAATATGGAAGCCCTCGAAGGGGTAAGAATGCAGAAAATGTGTTTCACAACAGTCTTCCATGGTACAGAGTATGAAGAAAGGACTCAGAGACTGGAAAAGCTGAGGCATGTTCAAAGAAGCTGAGAGCCCGAGGGCAGGTTTTGCAAAGCCTAAATAATGACTTGAATAGCACTGGTGAGCCACGGAATAGGACCAAGAGCATCAAAGGCCTCTTAGGGAGAAATGGGACAGGACAGTGGCTTCACAACGGTTTTGGGAATATGCACTGTTCAGGATCTATAATACCACAACTAATTAAAAAGGGTTTAATAGACATTATTCTCTGGGGTGGTGGGAGGGTGTGTCATGTTACCAACAACATTTTGTCCTTTGGGAATATTCTGCATATTTACAAGCAGAAATTTGAGTAACAGCCTAGGAAAATGCCCTCCAGACTCACTGCCAGGTCTCTGGAGCAATCTAGCTAGAAACATACAGTCTCATCCAGAGAAAGGGCAAGATCAACAATTCCCTCTCAAATTAATGGGATTTTTGAGTGTTCGGCATCCCACAGCTGGCTAAGCCCTTTATGGAGCGGTAATTGCAGACAGTTCTCTGACTTGGGTGGGGAGAGAAACTTGGGATTGCCAACCGGAATAGTACTCTGTCCAAATGCCCATTCAGCTACTGTCTGAAGACAGAAATCCTGACAGTTGCATGTTCATTTTTGAAGAGAAAATTCCCAAGGACCCCAGTGGGATTATGCCTTTGTTAGCAAGGACTTCAGCCTCTGAATTATTACTGATTATTACTGATAAAAACACTCAAAAAATAACAGGGATACTCTCCAGCAAGATCAAGCATCACAAGTACAGCTTTAAATTTAACATGACAAAACAAACAAACAAGCACCACAACCCAGAAACATTAAAGGTAGAATATTACCTCATCACAATACTTGAACAGGAATGAAAAGCAAGCACTGGGAGCTAAAAGAACTGCTGTGAGACAGGAAGTTTGAAGCAGAAGGCTTGAGCTCAAAAAAGGAAGGGTGCAATGCTGCTAAATGCAAATGTCAGTATTTTACAGATATAAATTATTCAGACATGAATCCATGTCACATAAACCAATCTTCTCTCCTGTAACAGGATACATGCCTAGTGGAGATGCAGTAGATGTCATAGAGTTTTTAGCAGAGCAAGTCTTTTAATATGGTCTTCCTTGACATTTTCATAAGCCACCAGGGAAGACAGACTAGAGGAAGCACGATATTCAAGGAGTTCTTACTAGGGGCTCACTAACTGGAAAAATGCACACACACATATATGTGTGTGTATATGTATATATATACATACCTATATGTGTGTGTGTTTGTATATAGATGTAGCTGAGGAACCTGTCCTCTGTTAGGTATTACCAGTATTTTTACTAATGGCTTGATTTATAACTTTATTCAGTGAATTAAATAAATGCCCTGAGTGGACTGCAAGGGCAGCAAGGACAATGAAGACAACTAGTTTTCATAACAATGCTGATAATGTTGAGAAATACTCCTGTTTGAAAAACAACCCAAGGTTGTGACTAAAGAGTGGAAAAGGCATATTAATATGTTTTTTTTAGTTTAGCAGAAATAGAAAGCACATGAAAGATTATACAGATGATAAAGTCTACCCTCAGTTAGACACACAAAGCCAGGAACCTAAAAAAAATTGCCAGGAAAATATATTATCTTCTTAATTAGTGAGAACTTGTAACAACCCATGGGACTTCAAGCAATACCAGAGCAACACAGACGTGAATGCAAAATTGACAGCTAAAATCAAAGAAAGACAGAAGCATGAAACATATCTGTGTTTTCTTTTTGCCTCTTTGTGTTCATACTTGTTATTATGCCCTGTAAACTCAGGAAGAAACTGCATCATCCAGCTCCTTGTATTTTACCCAGGGTTGACCCAAGGTCACACAAAAGAGGGTGGTGCTGGTGAAGGGCTGGGAACAGCTGATATAACATTGTGTAGGGATGCCACTAGCAAAAACAGAGAAGAGGCTCAGTATGAAAGTGTGGCACAGCAAATTCCACCACTCCTACCTCCCACAGGGAACAGCATTTCCATCAGTCCAGCCTCTCTCCTCACTTGCCCTCCCTTGGGCTCCAAACACACCGCCAGTATGCATATTCCACATTCCTCTGGCATATAAAAGAGATATTAATACATTCCTAGCATGGCATTTAGGGGAAATAGCATGCCCAGGAGATGAAATTATACTCCCAGCTCTCTCAAAGTGAATTACAGTTCATCACTATCAGGAGATAAGGCAACACATAGGAAGAAACACAGGGAATAAAGACAAGGTGTGGCTCATGAAACTGGAATTGAGAATATCTTGTTTGAATGGCTTGTTTTAATTTACACCTCCTGAAAGCACCAAGGTATTTCTTGGTGATACTTTGGAGATATGCACCAGTGCTGAGTCCCAGGGATGTCAATGGGGCTGACAGAGTCTGTGACTTGTCCAGACTGCATGCTCAGAGATAAAAGGATCCCTAAATGTCTGCTTGGATCAAGAACTTGTGGACCTTCAACTTCTACTAACTAACAGAAGAATGTCCTCTTGCATTAAATCAAAAGGGGTTTTGTATCACTTTGTGAGACAATTTGGTTATCAAGTATTGGACACAGGCCCAGCTGCTGGAATGAGAGCAGAGCAGTGCAAGGGTTTGTCATCACAGTTCTCAGGGAAGCCATGAATCTGCTGAGTTGCTGTGTGACTCTTGTAACACCAAACTGAACTGCAATAGTCGAGCAAAACAAAACATTTCATGCAGATTACTTTTGCAGTTGTCTTACATTAGCATTTGACAATAAATATCTATTTGCTGTTTCATAGTTATATGAGAAGGTCATACAGAAATGCATGAAAAGTGGTTTAAGGAAGACAATTCATTGTCTCAGGCTATGAAGTAAGGCTTCAATAAGGTCTCTTCCAAATCTGCTGTTACGTTGGGAGTTTTGCTATTGAACACAATGCAAATAGGATTTGGATTCAAATGAGGGGATTTTCTCTTACACCCAAGACTGTATCTGGCAATGGTCAGGATTCTTCCTTTTCTGTCTCTCTAGTTTCTTTGGGAGTAACTGCTGAATCTCATTGACTTTCCATTCCTATTTCCAGATAACACAGTATGACAGAGGTGCCCACATCAAACACCTCAGGCATCTTTCCCTTCTCATCTAAAAGGGCTTTTGCAGTAACAGTCTTTTCTTAACAGAATATAATCTGCTTCTTAGAAAACACAGGGAACAGAAAATTGCTTGAGAATTATAGTATTAAAAATTATAAGAATAATAAAACCGATGTAACTACAGTTTATATTTCATGTTTCAATATTCCATTCAAAACTGACTGGAAAAGACTGCTCATTAACAACAGTTGTTAAAAGTGCAATAACATTTGCAACTCACAAGCACTCGAGTTAAGGAGCTAGAGATTTTTACAAGAAAGTTTTTGACTTTGGATTCCTAAGTGGTTTTCCAATATTAAAAAAAAAAAACAACAACAAAACAAAATAACAAAAAAACCCTCAAACCCACATACAGAGAAAAAAAAAAGAAAAACACCTACTGAGGAGTTGTTAACTCTTTAAAGAAAAGTAATAGTATCCAATGCAAATAAATAAAATTTTCATCTCCTCTATCAAAACACACAGACAGCAGTGGACAGAGTAGGCATGTATGATATGACACTAGTTTACTCATTTCCCTAATGCATCCCAGCCTGTGTGAAAAAAGCCTTCTGAGGCCCCACAACAAAAACTCTGTGTTATTTCTCACTCAGAAAACCTTAGCACAACAAAATGAGCCTTCCAATGTGACCCAAAGGACACCAGCGAAAGTTCTTGGCAAAATGATAAAAGATTGAATTTCCAAAGCTATGGCCCTCTCAACAGCATAGATTAGATTTTTGATTAAACCAACTATGAGATCATCTCCAGCACAGAGCTAACAACTGCTATATTGTCATGCCAGGAGTATGTTGTTATTCACACTAGGGCAGGAAGACTTTCTACTTAACACTTAATTTATTTTTATTTAAACATTACATAGCTATAACATAAAATAAGAAGAACCTGGTGCTGATGGGTGTGATGATCTCTGCACTCCTGCTCTCCATATCCAAAATGGCTTTTGGTCTTTTCAGGCATACCTAAAAAACACAGTCACTCCGCCAAAGGAATGAGGTGCTTTCTGAAGCAACATATTCCCGAAGTATTCAAAATCAGTTGCAGATAAAATTTGCACTTAGTTCAAAATAATCCTCCTTTTTTTAATTCTGGCTTTATCTTGATTAAAATCATCCTTGGGACAGATATTTATTAATAAAATTGTCTTATTATCTTAACAAAGGGGTTTAAATAGCATATTTTTATTGAAGTTCTCTTTCTACTAAGAGACTGCCATAGGAGGTAGTGTAACAGTTCCTTCAAGAAATCACCAACCAAAGCCAGTTTTATAGATGTAAAGAAAAATACTCTTCACAATCAAAAGTATGGCTGAGTAGGGAAAAGCTAAACAAAACCCTGATCATAAACTGAATAGAAGATACAATGTGAATGAACCTAGACTAAACTTATTCTCCCACAGTCTTCCAGTGATGTGCACAAAGCAGCAAATCAGATGTGGTATGATCTAAGAAGTATAACGATCATTTATCCTACTGTTAATTTCCAAGAAATAGTGCTACTATTTCAGAAAATTAGGCAGCAATAATCCAAAAACATAATTTTACATTTAAATCCCATAATTTCTTAACTTGACAGCTGATACTTGCTAAAAAAAATTGACAAAAGGGTCGTAGAGAATCTGTTTAATGCTAATGTGCTTTCATCCATTTTCATCTCAGATCTTAAAAAAAAAAAGAAAAGGGTTTGTGCAGCTCAAAGTATGTTTCAAGTGAAGGCTGAGGCATCTGTGAGAGGCAGGATGATAAATGGTTTTTGAGCAGATATTGTCAGAGTTGCTGCACACTAACCCTACTGCAAACTTGTGCAGGTGGCACAGGATTAGGAAATTAAATGGAATTAGCAAACAATGTGAACTAACAGAAATTTGCACCCTTACTATGGATAAAGAGTCACGAATGGTATTTGTCTACTTCCTCAGTGTTTTTCTGTAAACTTGCTGTAATCATCAGCTATTTCTGTCCTATGCAAGAAATGTAACTGATTAAGAGCAAACTACAGGTGAGAACCTGAAAGAGGATTCCAATCACTGAACCTCTATTACCTCAGCTTCCATGAGGTTTAGATTCAGAATCTTAAAACCATGACACCCTTCACTTTGAAGAACACACAAACAATTAAGATTCTGTTCAGATGTACAAAGTTTCCTACAGCTCTAAAAACTCACTTAACGATCCAATTATGGGCAGGAAATAAAAGATTTACTGCATTTTGTCCAAGCAGAGCAGGAATGCAGCAGTATTGAAATAGGTTCCTGGATGTGATCAGGCACCATATCATGAGCAATTCATGTCAGGTACCTGTACCCCAAAAAAGGTTTGATTGTCTAAGAATGACTTCACAGGACTTTGGAAACTTGAAGTATATACTGCTTCATCAGCATTTAGTACCATTTCTAAATAATAAGGAAAAAGAGATTCAAAGCTGACAGAGGAATTGAAATGGGACTAGTGATGATGTCAGCATTGCTAACTGCAGTATCTAAATCAGTTTTATTTGATCCCTTTCCCATAAGTAATCTGGGCTGGCAAAGAAAAGCTCTGTGGTGTTTCAAGTTATGATACTTCAAAGCTCCGTGCAGTAGCAACCAAAGAGCATCATAAAAACATAAACTTTGATCAGCAGCTTCAGCTCAGGATGACGAAGGTGGTCAACAGCAACTGCAGGTCAGGGACTGACCCCCGTAACTGCCTTCACCTTTGCATGAAAAGCCTCTTCCCAGTAGCCAGACTGCCTGCAGAAGATATCTTTTACAAAACTTTCCACCAGGACCAAAATTCATTCTAATTCTTGTTCTCATGGTGCTTTACCCCACAGAGAACCTGGTCTCTGGGAAAGACACTAAGTATTTTACTTATTACCCTCCCGTGGATTGGCCACTGAACTAATCACATACAAATGTGAATTATCATTGCTAAAGCAAAAGGCAAGAGATGGAAGTCTTCAATCAAAGCCTCACAAATTAGTAAAAGAAATAAGCAAACAAAAAAGGTCAGTTACAAATATTCCTCTTCCAAGTAGGAGCTGCAACTAATTTAAATTACATGTTCAAAAGAAATGCATCATCTTCTTTACTAAGACCAGTGCAAATAAACAACTTCTAAGAGGGTGATATTCACAGATAGCCAGTAATTCCCAGTTTTAATCCATCACTATCAATCACAAAAAAAAAATCCCTTTTTTCTTATTATTTTTCATTACATGGATTAAGCAGATGAAAAAAAGTAATGTTTTTGTTCATATTAGAAAACGCAAAGCATATCTAAGGATGCTCCTCACATAAGATTCTATGGCTAATTACAGTTGATCTGTAAGTCAAAAAGCATTTATGCCTTTTGAAATTGCATCTATTTTTCCTTCAGAAAAAGACTGTAAGACAAATATTCAATATGCCCTTTTGCCAGATCTCTACATCAATGAAAAGGAATTTCAAGCTGATTTTGAAAGCTTGGCCCTGTGGACACTTATTCTGAAGGACAGTGGGTGTCAGAAGAGTGCCTGTGTGAAATTCCTGCTCCCATGTAGCTGCAGCTACTGCTTTTTGATTTTTTTTTAACCCTGCTGATGAGAGTAACTTTTCACAGAGGCACCTAGCCTGAGCTGGGACTTTGCACAGTTCATACCATTAGCCTATAGGGACAATAAAGAAGAAGAAAATCTCATCTTTGTTGGCTTCATGCTGCAACAATGCAACTATATCCTAATTTTTTAATCTGTGTTACTTCCAGTAACATTAACCAAATATATCCAGTAATATTAGCCAAAAAGACACTGGCTGTTATTTAGGGTTTTTTTGGTTGGTTTTTTTTTTTTGTTGTTGTTGTTTTTTTGCTTGTTTGTTTTTGTTTTGTTTGGGAGGGGGTGTTATTTGTTTGTTTGGGGCTTTTTAGAGGCCCAAGGCTTATTTGCAAAGAAGCTGTACAGTTTCATATCTAACTTTGCATGGAAGATATGGGGGAATGGACTAAGAGTGAAAATAATGGATGAAAACTTTCAAGAGAAATGAGTGCCCACAGGTTAATATAATTCAAATGTAAAATGTATTTCTTCTCAATAGAAATAGATTTCTGCTACATCCCAAATAAAATCATATAGTAATGTATTTTTCTAAAACAAATAGTAAGCTAACAACCTCCATGGTTAAGTTACTCTTTCTTCATTAGATGTACAAGTTATCATAAATTACATTTTACTAATAAAAAGATTGCAAAAGCAAAGATTTTGCTGAAGCAAAGCTATGATTTTTTGTACACTGTATACAAAAAAATTTTCAACCACATGATATAGGAAATGTAAAAGTCCAAAGTTCAGCTGTTAACTCCACATCATATATTAAAATTCTGTGTCTGTGTCCCACACTGATTTGAGGCAGGAGAGCCATGCAAAGCCAGGCACATGCACTCCCATGGAGTGTGCACACACATAACAACTTTCAAGTGAAGTGGCTAAAGGTAATTCATTGCTACTCTTACACTTTTTTTTCCTTTTTTTCCTTACACTTATTTGAATTAAATTTACAATTTTACATCGTTCCAAGAAAACAACACCTCAATATTATGAGGATATAATCCCTAATTTCCCAATTTTTCGTTCATAGAATCATAGAATAACCTGTGCTGGAAGTGACCCACAAGGACGATTGAGTCCAACTCCTGGTCCTGCACAGGACACCCCAAGAGTCACACCATGTGCCTGAGAGCATTATCCAAACTTATGGAACTCTGTCTGGCTTGGTGCTGTGACCACTGCCCTGGGAAGCCTGTTCCAGTGCCTAACAAGCCTCTGGATGGAGAGCCTTTTCCTAATACCTAATCAATGAAATTTCATTTTGTTTTGTTAATCTTTAGTTCTTTAAACAGGAATGGATTATACAGTTTTGTTTGAGTTTTGGCACTCCCAGGACTGCGAGGCTTCCTTGCAGCTCTGGCATGTCTCTCCTTGGGACATCATCTGGATTACAGAATCACAGAATAAGGTGAGTTGGAAGGGACCCACAAGGATCACAGAATTCAACTCCTGGCCTTGCACAGCACCGTGGCTGAGCATCACAGCATGTGCCACAGAGAGCTGCCTGGAACTTCTGGAACTCTGTCAGGCTTGGTGCTGTGACCACTTCCCTGGGAAGCCTGTTCCAGTGCCCAAACACCCTCTGGGAGAAGATCCTTTTTCCAACATCCAGCGTAAACCGCCCCGACACAACCGCAGGCCATTCCCTCGGGTCCTGGCAGCGAGAGGAGATTATCTTGCTCTGGCCTCTCCAAGGCATCAGCGCGCTAGACACCTCCCCTGATTGCCTCCAAACCACTGGGGATCCTGGCAGCCGGGATCCTGACAAAACCAGCGGCTCCCAGTGATTCTGTTTGACAAGAATGTATTCCCTCCAGTTTAGTTTTTACCGCAGAGGGAGATCTCCCGTGTGCCGTCCCAGCCCGGGTGATCCCAGCCCGGGGCAGAGGCCGGGAAGGCTCCGCCGCCCCGGGGCCGCCGCAGCGCGCAGTGAGCAGCGCCACCTGCTGGCGGCCGGCGGCACGGCGGGGCTGCTTCCCAGCGCCGGGATTCCTTGGGAATGGCTAAACGGCGGGAAACTGGGCAGGCCTCTGGTGCTAGGGCAAGGAACTCCAGTCAGTTCTGCAAGTTCCTAGAGCAAATCTGATATGGATGGCTGACCTGAACTGCAGGGATAGAACAGGTGGGCACACCTTGAGTGCTGTGTCCAGATCTGGCCCCTCAGTTTGAGAAGGACATTGAGATGGTGGAGCACATCCAGAGGAGGCAATGAGGCTGGTGAGGGGCTGGGAACACAAACCCTGTGAAGAAAGACTGAGGGAGCTGGGGTTGTTTAGCCTGGAGAGGAGGAGGCTCAGAGATGACCTTATCGCTCTCTACAACTCCCTGAAGGGTGGCTGTGGTCAGGTGGGAATTGGTCTCTTTCTGCAGGCAACAACAGACAGAACAAGAGGACACAGTCTCAAGCTGAATCAAGGAAAATATAGGTTGGACATTAGGAAAATGTTTTTTACAGAAAGAGTGAAAAAGCACTGGAATGGCCTGCCCAGGGAGGTGGTGGAGTCACCCTGGATGTGTTTAAAAAAAGAGTGGATGTGGCACTTGGTGCCATGGTCTAGTTGAGGTGTCAGAGCATGGGTTGGATTCAATGATCTTGAAGGTCTCTTCCAACCTAGAAATTCTGTGTAATTCTGTGACAGGGCTTTCTGCACGTGGGAAACTGGATGCCAGGAGTTCAGTAATGCTGCAATTTGTCCTAGATTAGTTTTAGACCAAAGCTCAGTCATTTGACTGTAGTGGTCTGCCCTGCAGATAGGGGTGGAAACCTTAACTTCAAGCCATGGGTCAGCTCTCAATCAGGGTGAGCTGGGACCCACCCCCAACCACCTCATTTGGTTTATGGATATCATTTCCAGAAAGTTCTCAGTTCTCATTGTTGTTATTGGTTGTATTTTGCTGCAATATTTTCCATATTCCTAATCGCCTTCCCTTATTGGACCATCCCCACTTATCTCCATGCTAAACCCCGCCCCCGTGTTCGTGCTTAAAACTGCTTTCACCCAGGACCCTGGCTGCTCTTTTTCAGTCTGATCCCTTGTACAGTGCACGGCGTATAGTTTATTTTTTCTCCCTTATTACAAGTTTTGTTTCCGGACGACTGAATCAGAGTGTCTCTCTCACCAAGTCGCCGAGGGTAGGTGACCTGAGATGAAGTGACGGTTATCTCATCCGGGCTGGTATCAGACGCTTCATTTGACTGACTCTGTATCATCAGTGTAACACTATTTTGTTGACACAGGTTTCAGCTGTAAACGAATGCTCACAGATTATCATGTGCCTTTTCAATGAATTTCCAGCTAGAGCTTCAAACAACTCTGTTTCTGTTTCATCTCCCTGCCAGCAGAGCACCCAGCCTTGCGAGACATGAGGTGGTCTCCAATGCTGCTTTTTGGTGTCAAAAGGACTTGAGCCTCACACAAAAGGGCCAACTCTCCTTGTTAGAAAGAGACAAGATTTGTGGGCACAAATGCTGTTATTCCCACATATTTTTGTTTGCCGTTTCCATATCTTCAACTGCATCTCTGCTGCAACACCAGGGAGCTGTTCTCGTGCAGAGTCTAGACAGATACTACATATTTGAAATAGCATGCGGGATTTGGAATGAGGTTTGTTTACCAGCCTGCAGTTCTATGTCCTTATCTGAACCAAACTGCTCACGCTTCTGAGCATCAGGCATTGCTGCTCATCAGAAAGTTCTCTCTCCAGACAAGGCACATGGCTCTCAAATTAAAAGAGTTACCAAGCACATTTGAAATGGAACAAAATTGGAAGAGACTAACAAAAGAAGTGCAACAGTTATTCAAGGTGTCACACTTCTTTTGTTAGCCTCTTCCAATTTTTTTCAATTTTTTCCAATTTCATCTCACTTGCTTTCTTCAAAAGGAAGGTTAGAGAGGAATACATTGATGTTCTTGCATATCTATATGAGCAGAAGAGGATAAAGACTATTGAAACCAGATAAAATACAAGATTCAGCAGCTGAATCTGTTAAAATTCAGGTTAGAAAACAGAAGTGCATTTTTTCTTAGTGAAGGTAAATCATTCAGCCAGCCAATACAGTCATTGACTGTCTTGTCACTTGAAGCCTTTAATTCAGCATTGGATATTCTTCAAAAATACATTTTCTATGGTCCCACAGATCCTGAAGTACCATACAAAACACAGATTAATGATCTGCAGTCTGAATTATGCAAAGAACCTGACTAGATGATTTTCACATTTTTTTGTCCTTCAGAATTTAAAAATACTTTGGTTTTAGTACTGAGCAATTCCTCTTCTCTTTCCTTATTTCATTTACTATGACACGACAACCGAATAGCTTAAATTTGAGCATGGGATTATGTGTTATACTGACACAAGACCACAATTAGAATCATAGGAGGTTACAGATGTCTTTCTCTAAATAAAGTTGATCATAGAGCAGCTAAAAATCCTATAGCTTTCTCAAGAAGAATAGGGAACATTGCACAGCTCTCAATGACTCTCAGGAAACC
The DNA here is from genome assembly GCA_018697195.1 of Certhia americana. Taxonomy (NCBI): domain Eukaryota; kingdom Metazoa; phylum Chordata; class Aves; order Passeriformes; family Certhiidae; genus Certhia; species Certhia americana. The sequence continues at coordinate 18,960,267 of CM031860.1, forward strand.
CTCTTTAGGGATGTGGATCTGCCTAATAGCCGAATGTAAACCACTCTGTACAGAATCTGTTATAATCAGACATTTAAAATAGTTTAAAAATAAAAGAAACTTGGAAAGTTAAATTATGTTTCCATTCATCTGACTTCATTCCAAGCCTGTAATGCCTATTACACATCAGCTGGATTATATTTGAGACTCATTTCAACTAGTTAGCAATGTTTAGAGGTCAATATAATTTTTGACCTGATGCATTAAAAAGGGGAGATTTATAAACAGTATTGGCTAGCTCATACCTAAGACATCACATCAAAACTATGCCATGCTTTTTCTCAAATTCTTTCTCGCTTTCTTCAAGTCTTTAAAAGAGTACGTCATTTTATGCTACATAAGTCTCTCATTAAGGGCCTTAGAGCTCTTTATAGGTTTTCTGTCTTCTCTACAAATTTCACCCACAAGTAGGAATCAATCTGCCCCAGGCTGGACTCCAAGTACCATGTTTTACACCCCACTTCTTGCAGGGGAGTCCCACAGTTACCACAGCAACTTTCTGCATATGATTCCAAAATCCAAATTGTCTGCCTTTTCAGGGCACCTGCTGCTGCAAAGTAACTAAACTGCAAAACGAAAGAAGTCTGAGCACTTACTTAGAAGTCACTTCATTGGGAAGTGAATAACAGTTTTCAGAGCTGTATTTCTGTTATTTTAAATACTTCTCTATGCAGCTTACAGTAACTTCAAGGAGGCACAGAAAAAGCAGCAAGGCCTGACAGTCAATATGAGGGGGTATGCATATGCATGTACTTAAATACATAAAAGCCCCATGCCAAAAATCTCAGGAAGGGTGAAGAGGAAGGCCTTATAGTCTTCCTTGTAAGAGAAGCATAAAGAAAAGATTCTAGTCATTTTGCAGAAAGTAATGCAGTTGCTGAGGTGGATTTCACATTGAAAGCAAGAATTCACATCCCTTGCCTGGCATATATATACCCATGTATGAATATATAGACATGTGGCTACATGTGCATGTGTAACACACACATGCACACCTCACACACATGTATGCTTTTTCTGCATTCACAGGGTATTCTGCATGGATTTCCTGCTCTCCTTGCCTGAAAGCTGACCAGACACCTGGGAATATCAATGCACTGACCCCTGCAAACTTTGCACAGGTTTCTCAAAAAGCACTGTGGGACAATCTGAATTCCAGAATCACATTGCTTTGAGTGGTTTCCAAGAAGGCAAACAAGAAACATTTTTTTTTTTCCTTCCTTGATCACAAAGAATTCTGGAACTTTCGGGAAAGCCTTTGAACTTCCATTAAATGTGATCTGTTTAATGTTTGGATCTGTTGAAGGAGAGGCAGTCAGATAAACTGGGCCAATGTTGAAATGGACTTGCTTCCAACACCTCTACAGTGTAATCACACCTCCCTGAGCACCTCTGTAGATAATTATTAGATTAGACATTCAAAGAGGTGATTGACAAAGAGAAATCAAGCAAATAAAGATAATCTACCCTTTTTCTAAGTATTCAAAGGGATTCAGACCAACAACAAAGAAGCTTTTTGTGCTCCACTGCCTACTGTAAGTATTAAACTCTTCATGGCTGATGTTTGTGGAGCTGGGAACTGTTGGCAAAACATTTCTTGTCTGTGTCTCAGTCTAAGAAAATGAGATGCTTTTTCTGTATTGAAGTACTCTGAAATGAGTCACCTAAAGCAGTGTAACCTGCCATCTCCATTTGGTAACAATAGAGCAGACATCAATTTTCAATCTTATCAGGAGTCACCAGTCCCTAAGTATTAGTGGCGCCTACTGAATTTTATCCAGGGACCTAACAGAAAACATCTGTTCTTTTACTTCACAGCAAATCAATAGATTAAATCAACCTTCTCTTTTCTCCTTTATTCCGTTCATTAAAGACATAGGTTTTCTTTCATTTTTCTTCTATTTCTTTTAATAACTCACTTCTCCCTGCAAGTCAAATCCTAGTATATTATAGAGATTTCTATGTCTCTTTCTGGGCTTACTTGGGGAGACATGTATCCATGCTCTAGCAAAAGACAAGCAGAAGAAATTATTTTTGAGGGACATATTTACAAAGAGCTTGGTAAGATTATACCTAGTATTTGGACCAAAGCCCAGCAATCCTTAAAAAGAACCCCCAAATATTGTTTACTGTCTTTTCTGTATTCTTCCAAGTCTAATTCGTGTTACAAAACGTGGTGGTGTAACTAAAAACATCTACCTCTAACTCCATACATTTCACCAAAGTGCTAAAGCATCACAGCTGTCAAAGTAAGATGTGCTTTGTGGAGTCACCACATTGTAACACTTATTTAGTTCAGTTTTGAATCTAGTAATGAGTGAATGTGATCTGTGTTTGCACACATCATCCCATCAGTTTGTATCATTCCACCAGTAGCGTACATCAGTTTTGTACCAGAACATTCTAAACAATACAGACCAATATCCATTGTGCTTACAAATGAAAAGCATTATACTTCTTCACTTTAATAGTAGGCAAAATTCAGCACTTCTGGACTATGAGGAAGAGAGACATTAAGGCAGAAGTGATCAAAAAAACAGAGCTGAAAATTGTCATTCTGCTGTAAACAGGAGAATCAATATTAAAAATTTTTACCAAGATAGCAGAACTGAGATTTTTTTCCACTTGCACTAATGTTAAAAATGTCTAAATATAGTTGAAGTATTAAACATTTTTTTTGAATAAGCATCTCCAAGAAAAAATATTTAGCATTAAAACTGAGGAAAAAAACCTTATGTGCAGAATTTTCTCCTTTTTACTTACTTGTGGATATCTCACATTGTTTATGGAGTCTAATATGAAGCCAAAATATGATAAAGTTTAACATACCTACTTTTGCTCCAATAGGTAGCTCTATAATAAAACACTGGAAAGCCACATTTGACTTGAGCTGAAGTGATGTTATATATGTGATATGCATTGCAAAGGTGTTATGAGAAGCGTTATGAGGGTTTTGTTTCTTTGTGTATGAGAAGCTGATAAACAGAGCTGGTGCACAATAAAGCAATATATACAAGTATATGAAATGCTTTAAATCATCCAGCAAGGATAAATCCCTGCATGAACTAGGTAAAAAGGGTTCCACTGGAACACTCCATAGCACGTTGTGCTTGATGTACAACCTGGCAGCAGCTCCTGAATGAAACCACAGCCATGGGAGGGAGGCAGAATTGCATCCAGGGTCTTACAACAATTGTAATCAAGCTTTTTGCCCAACGTCATGACTGAATTCAGTCACAGTAATCCTTTTTTGGGTCTGTAACAAACACACAATGTAGCAACCTCAGAACCATCTCCTTTAGGATTTTTCTGTGACCTCTTTTTTTCCACACGATGAGAACCTTGTCACTGGGACTGCTGGCTGTCAGTGAGCTGCAGCTTGAAGGAATTTCTTCCCACAGTTTGAGGTGAGGATTAGGAGAATTTTCCCTGGGGAAAAGAAAATTATTACTGGAAATTAATTTAATATGGTGTCTAGGCAAAAAGAGATGGAAATAAAGAAATACCTCTTAGGATAAGAGAAGAAGAAAGCAGCAGTGAGAGAAAAAGAATTAGAGAATTGACAGCCCACAGCCTAGGAAAATTTAGTCTAGAATGGTGCAATGGCTGAGCACCCCAGGCTTGGGAAACCTTGTCAGTCAGGAAGGGAAGTGATTTGACTGTCATCTGATGAATGACAGAACAGCCAAGTCACTCAAAATGTGGGATATTGTCACTTTCTATCTCAGTTCCGATGAAGAAAGCAGTTGCATTTTTTGAGATTTCTCTTTGTTAGCTATTAGAAACCTATAGCTCACTTGATACTGAATAAAAATCATAAGAGATGTGGGGACCAAAAAACAACTGATGCAAAACTCCCTAAAATAATTAAACCTCAAGCCTACTCAAATGCTGACATCAAGTGTGTAAAAGTCATTGATAGCTCTCTGTCTCATGGGAAGCAGAGACTGATGAAACACAGCTGTGCTCACAGCAATTGATGGCATACATCACCATTTCCACAGCATTCACATTAAATTACTTAGCAGCTATAGTGCCAGTACAGATTATGGGATAACCCAGTTCTTTCTTTTAATCTCAGGCATCTGGAATTTCAGGGTCAGAGGAACCTCTCTTCCTTCCCCCCCTTTTTTTTTTTCTTAAGTCAAGATAGATAAAGTAGTAATACCAAAGGCATGAGCATACCAAGTCTCCTCTAACCAATATGTATTCACATTGCATTCAAAAATAACTTTTAGAGTAATCCTAAATTTTAATATATATTAATATCCAACTGCAGGAGCACAGGAAAAGGGAGAGAAGCTTAGACTAACAAGAAGTTCAAAAAACATCCTGTAAAAGTATTGGCAATGCAGCATCCTTCTGGATGAACCACAGCTGTGCAACTTGCGTATTTTCATTACATTAGCTGAGCTAGGAGCTTCATACCTTCAGACAACCAGCTGATGTGACAGAAGGTCCAAATGATCCCTTCTAACCAGAACTAGATGGTACTTAAATGCAAGACCATTCTGGACCATATGAAGTTGATCCTGGAATCACAACTGAGATGCTTAAACACAGGGACTGTAAGCTTGAAGAGATTTGGCTTAAATCCAGCTGATATGATTAAAACTGAGCAAGTGAGTGCAAGGACTCTTGCAGCCTCTGTAGCTAAAGAAGGCAGCCTCTGTAGCTAAAGAACTTTTTACTCTGAAATCAGATGGTACAGCTAATAAGCACTATGATTCTACCATGTTATCAAAAAAAAAAAAAAAAGCCACTGAATGTACATTTAAACAGGAGGCCAGACTAAAAAAAAGAAAACGCTGTATTTGCACATTATTGTTCTCAAAAATTGAACTCACCATGGTATCTAATAGAAAAATAATATAAGTAAGTAGCAAGAATGTAAGCAGAATGTCTTTCAAAACTGGCAAAGGGTAGATTAATCTAAACCATAGTGTAAAGTGTGAATAATAAAAATAACAAACTTGAGATATTCCCTGTACTAATCTCTATAAACTAGAAGTAGCCCCAGGAAACCGTAAGAGTAAAGTCACTTGACCATGTTATTGGTTTTATGAAAATATATTCCAGAAAACCCGTAACTCAGACCTATACACATTTCAATGGCATAAAGCTCTCTTTATGTTCTGTAAAATTTGAGTTTCACACCATTTTATTTTACTAAACTTTGAGGTGATTGTTACATTACAGGTTTTTTTATTCCTGATGCAGGTTGTTGAGGTTTTTTCCTTGTTATCAGCTCCATTTGCAATAACGCTTTTGTAAACCATTTAGGAAAGGTCTTAAACCCCCTAATTTAACTACTAGCTGGCTCAGTAATAAAGAAGGTAAATAATTCCACCTGAAATGAATGAAAATTGAAGATCACTAAAGAAGCTTATCACTCAAACCACATTCTGGTTTGTTGTTTGGTCATTCTATTTGTGTAAACATTTATGAGTTTCATCACAGTATCAAGCTACCACTCACTGTCCTGAGCCTAACAATTTTGAAACATTCCATATCAAATAAGTAAATACTCTAAAGTCCCATTCAGCATCACACATTTAATGTCCTCAGTCACTTGAATAAAAAGAAGTAAACAAAATAAATAAATAAATGCCACCAGAACATATTGTATTTCTTGAAAAATCTATTGTAAGACATTGTTGATAACACCAAATGTCTGTGGCGTCACTGGTTACAGGTTGTGTTATATTTATTTCCAGGGAAAAAAAAAAAAAAGTAAAAAAACTGCACAGCACAATTTGAACCTGAGATCTGACAACATCCTGCTCCAATTTTCATTCTGAACTGAGAGCTCTTTGGTGCTCCAGTACATCACTTAGGAAGCTGCAATAATTGATCCAGCACAAGCATATCTCTACAAACAGCCCTTCCAGCCAAGGATGACCAGATGGCACCTACTTTGCACAGTTCATCAGCTACTGCAGTTAGTCTGCTTGTAACAAGACAGAACCAGGTAGCAAATAAGAAGAGAGGAAAGAGGAGCAGGAGTCCAGCACTGTCTTCTGGGATGTCTCAGAGAGAAATGAATACAACTATTGAACACATGACATTTATTCCCCTTAGTTAACATCAGATAGGAAACTACAGCAAAAAGGCAGGACTGCTGAGGAGGAAATGTAAGCAATTCTTTCAGGCCAGCTGAGATATTCTCCAAATTGGAAGACAGTGCCTGTCTGGAAAGTACTCTGAATGTTGGGGTTTTTTTCCAGTCTTAGTCACCTGAACAAAATCATATATTGCAACTCATGGATTCGAATCAGTGCTTCATTTGCCTTAGCCTGTCTCAATTGTCCCAGAGCATTCACAAACCCAAATGGTCTAGAGGAGCCAGAACACATTCCATCACTCCTTGAGAACAAAATAGACTCATTGAACTATTGTACCTGTTTGCACACGTATGAAAATGCAGCTCTGTACAGCTTTCCTCAGAGAGAGAGACGAAGCAGCCTGGACCATTTCCCAGGCTGGGTGGTAAGCTTTTACACTCCCCAGTTTAGCCAGGTTTCAATGTGTCACAAGGACATTTCTGGTTTCTGTCAAGGCCAGATGTCTTTTTTTTTTTTTTTCCTTTTATTTTCAATGTTTGGGGAAACACCTTTGTTTCCTAGGAAGTTTCCTATTTCCTACCCGAAATATTTGTCCCATGTGAAAAGATGTTTTTCAAGTCTCTAAATCCCTGTTCTAATCAGGGCTCGTAAAGTTTGGTTTGTGCAAGTGGCAATTGAGCCTTATTGCACTGTGATAAAGCCATTCAGTAGTCATACAACTCCATAGCAGCCTTGATTATGGCTGGTTTTAAGTGTGAATCTGTTCTGTTGGTCAGATGCAATTGCAGAGCCTGGGTAGAAGTGATATATAGCAGTAGGCTGTATTTTTACTTCTAATTAATTTTTGATCCTCTGGTGAGATGAAGCAGAATGTGTATCTGCTGTTTTAGCTAGGTTGGGCTGGACTCCAGTATTAGAGATATTGATTAAAAAGAAAAAATTATTTTCTGTATCTATTTTTATGTGTTTCCATCTGCTGTTGGAAAGAACAGGATCAAAATTAAGCATAATTGACTGACGGATCATACCTAAGAGTAATTTCTTTATGCCTTCAGCATCTCTATGCTACCAATTGATTTCAATTTCTCAATGCTAACATGTTCAGTACTGTTATTCCAAGGACTGAAGTCACCACAACCAATCCAATCTGTGTTTCACCACCCTGGCAGAAAACTCCTTTAAAAATCTTTGCAAAAGGGGCTAGAAAAATTTCAAAGACCATTTGCCTTTCATCCGTTTTTGCATCAATAACAGTGCCTTTCCATGCTCTACAGGATCAAGTACTTGCCTAAGTTACTGCATTTCTTAAGTAGCTGTAGCTCTAGCTTCATCTGCCTGCACTATGTGCCTTCTGTATCATGTGCCTACATGTCTCAGATGAACATGGGAGTCAAAATACCTCCTCACATACTGCTGGAACAAGCCCACAACTTGTTCATCCACAGAACATAAAAAAAGGGATGCAAAAGTTGAACACCACTGCTGTGAGTGACCACCAGCAGTACGCATTCTCTCCTCACCCCTTATCTCGCACACCTTAAGCCACATCTTTGAGAAACAAGTCATTCAGTGGTTCCATGCTATTTTATTCTCCCTTCTTGAAAAGGAAGTATGAAAGCAGGTGACACTCTAGGAGAGCATTTTTGATATGCAAGTGTCTTCAGGGGCAGCTCACTTGGGTGGGCTGTCTCCAAGACAGGAAAATCCCCAAGACCAGCTCTGGAGAGGCCAGCAGTGCTTACACAGGGAGCAAGACAGCAGCAATGGATATTACAGTAACTGCACTGGAAAATTCCCCCTCCTCCCCTGAGCATCTGTTCTGCATGTGTAGAACAGATCTTCTTTGTCTCTTGTCCAGCAACATGTGAACGAACTCGAGTTCCCTCAGGGAATGAAGGGATACAAGAGAAGTCAGCATAAAGATTTGTGCTGGAAGGATAAAAGATAACAGCCTGTCAAACTGCAGACCCGTAAAGCTTAACACTTTCTTTCAAATTTGCTCTCACACTGCTATCTACTGCCAAAATATTACGAGTTTGTGACCCCAACTTACATTTACTGCTTCTTATCAAGACATTTCAGATGAAAAAAAAAAAGAGTAGAAAAAGTACAATGTATAAACAGAAAAATTTAATTGGTTAGTTTGTATCATAAAAAAATCATGAGATCTGCTCAGTTTTCAGCAATTACAACTGCACAAGACAGCCTGTGGACTCAGCAAACATTTTCTTTGGTCACTTCTTTGCAGAAGTGATTTTATTACTTCCCACACACGCAAAGTTTCCTCAGCTCCTCCAAAAGTTTTAATTCACAGTTTAACCCTGATATATTCGAAATGCCAAGACATCAGATCTTGCATAGTTGAATGTCCCAGCCACCTAATCATGTCAATATAATTTCATGTAGAATCAAAGAGTAATACAAGATCACCTAAAAAACCATGAACTAAAATGTTTGAGGTTTATTTAGCCCAGGGTGTCCCCATAAAAGCACTGTGCAAATTTTCCCAAGTTTCCTGTTACAGAGTTGGCTGCAGAAAAGTGTATTTAAGTCAGAGCAAGACAACCATTGAAAAAAAGAACTTCCATTAACAACTAAAAACTATTGTAACAAGACCATATTGGTTTAAGTCCCAAGTCCTTAATAAGTCCTTAAAAAAGATATTTGTTTGGTAGCATTTGTCTATATTGTCCTCCTGGAGTCAGCCTCATACTTCAAATTTCCAGTACAGACAAATTTACCAGTCTTCAGCCTATAGCCCATGTTCAAGCATTAGCATTTCAGAGTTTGATTTGAGTCATTCACACAGTTTGAATAAACAGTTTTAATCAGGGGAAGTACAAATGGTCTGAAAACTGTTCGTTGGTCACTCCCTGAAAAGAAAGGAGGCAAATTCACATCCTGCTGGGTAAACCATGTACTGAGGTGAAAATCTTCAGCTACTTCATCAAAGAATTGGAAAAAACTAAAATATATGCCTGAGATTTAAAAATGGTGGCACAAATTTTTTAAGTTACCAGCTATTTGAATCAATATATTTGAATTTATTTGAATTTAACTCTATAGTACAGTTGTATTTAAATGTTGATCCAGTCATTTCTCAGCTGGCAACTTAACTCTGAGACAGGTTGTTAATTTCATAGCCTGAGAGGCATCTAGCTTCAGTGAAGTGGTATTTAATTAGATGTAATGCACTCACAAGAAAAGCAAAATGAAGAAGGAGCAGTCAAGACAAAAGGGGAATTTTGGAGACCTGAGATGGCAAATCAAGAAAGTGCTGTTCCCTCCATGCCCTGATTTTTAGCTGCCCCTGAATTATTTGGCTTCACATTTAGGATTTCCATGGGATGATACTGGCAAATAAGACACTCTTGATAAGAAATAAGACACATGATAAGAATCATCCCTCTACTTTCTTTGTCTGCACCTAGAGCCTGCACCAGCTGTATGAGAGCCTACAAGGTTGGCTGCTTCTCACACACCGTTTCTGACAAAAGTGGGTGCAGTACAGCAGTACCAGCTCCTGCAGAACCACCTGTGGCCCTCCTGGTGCACCCTCAGGGGAGTACCCAGCATGTCCCTGAGATCATCTGGATCCTCCATCCCTCACCCTGTATGTTTCCTCGGTGCAACTCTCTCCTCCCAAAGGCCACCCAGGAGCTTACTAACAGGAAAATCTATTAGCTGCTGCTCACCTGGTCTGGATTTTAAAAGGTGAACAAGAGGGTACATTTCCTATTATGAATCCCCCATGCTCCCCAGTCCCACGGACTGCTCCATTATTGCATTTCTTGTTGAGTATAGATCCACATTTTGATATTGCGCATGATGGAAACTCTCTTGGCTTTCTGGAATTCATTACAACCTTGATCCACTTCAAGCATACTGGTAAGCATGAAACAATAGAAAGAGCCTTCCAACTGTCACCTTGGATTTGTCATCAAATGTGGAATATTATGGGAAAGCTTTCAAGAGGTGAAATATATACCTTCCAAACTGGCAAAATAAGCAAAATGTCACTTCATCATGTCTAACTAACTCTCAGTTGTCTGCCTACACCATTTTTACTGACTTGCAGCTAGCTAGAGTGATCCTGTCAGAACCTTTATCGAGGGTCAAAACCATTCAACAAAAAATCCCAGAAATTTTGATATTATTACAGATGCAGATAATGTATTTTATCACATTGTGGTAAAGCATGCATCTTAGCAGTGTGTATGCCATCCACTTAGCCTACAGTGTATCTTCTAGTACAGTGTGGATGGTTTAATTTAGCAAATTTTACCAGCACACTGAAGTCTTCCCAATGGAATTTCTCAAGTCTGTTATACCACCTATGCAAAAAACCTGCTTTATTTCATCTGCAATACGATAAAGACTGCTTTTGAGTACTTAAAACACAGCCATTGGCTCATGGTCTGAAGTAAAATATAGGTATTGCTGTAATTTAAAATATGCTACTTAGAATGTGTTTCTAAGTTAAATATATGTGTTAGTTATAATATTATTCTGTGTTTTTATGCAGTGGAGTGTGCACTGGCAGAAACCCAGCAGGGAATTTTAGACAATTCCTGCACAGTTAAAATCACCAAAACAACTTTAAGTGATCTGCATGGTCAGTTAGATAAAATTTGTAATACAGTAGCCATATAAAAATAGTAAATAATTGATTCAGCAACTGCTTCTCATGCAATCATTTTGTTGTTAAAAAATAGAAGTATTGCTGCAAGCCTTGTTTGGTTTGCTATTTTTCTCTGGTATAGAAAATTATAGCCCTATGTATCCACATATCAATACTGTAACTTTCGAAGGTTCTAAGTCTTGGCTAAAATGCGTCCATCTGTTGTGTTTCAAGTAAGATATTCCCATAAAATACTGATACAATGAGAGATGTACACTTGAAGTCTCATGGCTTAGGGTTTAAGTAAAAAAGTTAAACCTTCTGCCTTGAAGAAAAAAAATATCTGAGGCAAACCAACGAAGCACAAATGCCTTCATCTTTTGATGTTGCTGGATCAAGCATGCTTTGCTGGCATGTTCAGAATCAAAAGAAACATCCTGATAATGAGACATAGTGTTTTTGTGATCTTTTTTGATTTCCTGTATTAACATTAATGAAATAAAGAAGGCAACATCTGAAGTCTAAGGTCTTCATTCTTGCATAGCACATAAAAAAATCCTTTGTGGTCGAAAGAAAACATTAAAAAGAAAGAGATGTTTCTTATACATCCCTCAGACAAAAACCATATAAACTTGTTTTGTGATATGCAGACCTATTTCTCATTTGGTTTACTGTTCTCTACTTGCTTTCCTCATCTCTTTACTAATGTTCCATTTATGGGAAAATCCACATAAAAATTCAGGCCACTTGCATTGCTCACATCCTCAAGTGACACATAAGTATCCACTGACCAATACACAACAGGATTTTCACCTGTTTGTAGAGTTACAATCCTTCCTTAGAAGGCTGTCTTAACAACTCTCCAGCTCCTTTACCTCCTGGAAGAATTGTTTGGGGAAAAAACAAATCTAATTAGTCATCTATATCAGATCTGGTTTTCTTTTCCTGAGTATCAACAGCAAAAACTGTCTTCCCCGAAGTAAAATAGAGTCAGAATATGACTTTGGCAAATCCCCACTGGGTATATATCACCCCTGAACTAATTTCAGAGGAGCCGCTATTTCTGGTTTCTGTTCATTCCTGCCATGATGAAAATACAACTGTTCCAATTTTAAGAACAGAAACTAAACACAGCAATTTAAAAACTGTTCCAACTGAAAGTTTTTAGAAAAGTTGGAAGTTTTCAGTGCACTGAAGCACTTAGACATGTGTGTAATTTTAAAGATAGGATTTTTTGATCGCATTGGTTTAAAACAGAATTATTCCCAAACTGGAGCTTTATGTATATATAACTTTCCTCTGATGTGAGACAGAAAAACACCTTCTTTGACTCCAATTTAATAAGATAGAGGAAATATGTGCTTAAGGGTGGTACCTTGTAAGTTGGCCAAAGAAGGCAGCCAGCCCTGGCATAGAAGCATTTCTCATTGTTTAATGAGTTTATATACGCTGGAGAAAGAAATCACTGCTTTGTATGCAGCTTGGAGAAAAAGGGTTCTGAGTGCTACCATGGTCTGGAGGAAGTGTGTGAGCCTCCTGTTAGCCATCCAGGATGTCACAGAAAAAAATGGGGCCACAGGCAGTTTTCAGTCTCAAGTTCTCTTTGAACATACAAGTCAGCAATAACAGGCCCAAAGAACTTGTGATCTCTGTGATCTCACCTATTCTGCCAGGAAATTAAACCCACTAGGGCAAAGTTATCCTCTCCAAACATATTTCAACTAGTAGAACTATTCTGGATCAGTTTGATCCATTATAATGCCTACCAATGACATAGTTGAACCTATACTGGGGACCCTAAAATTGGATTTGCCATCTTATTTAACCACTCATCTTTACTCCTTCTTGATCTCCTACACCTATCAACTTTAAAGTAAGATATGATTCTGAGCAAAGTACAGACTTTGGGGAAAAAAAAAATCCTCTTGCATTTTTTTTTATATTTATGTAAATTATTCCCACAGGTTTTTATATTCTTATGAAGCATAATACACACAAGATATGAGAATAGATGCCAGTTACAACTGCCTCACTGAACTTAAAAAACAAGCCAAAGGACTTCTAGAGAATTTGCAAATTTTTCATGTTATGTTCTCTAAGAAAAATATTTTTTACTTAGTTATTAAAATACTTACAGTAGTAATAAATGCTATATGACAACTGACTGGACCAGAACATGCTAAAAAGGAGCATCTCTCTTAATACTTTCAGTTTAGTTACTTCATCCTTCCAATTAAAGTCTTATTTTTGAGTATCTAATTTCTCAAAGCTCATGCCTGCATAAACATTTCAGCTTCCTATTAATATAGCTGAGCTTATTTCTTTTTATCTTAATATATTCAGTACCTCAGAAGGCGCCACAGCTGGAATGCAGCTCTTGGATGTGATCTTAAGTGCTTCAAAGGGAACGAGAGGTCAGCATGCCTGAAAGAAAAGATATCGCCACTGTCAAGGACCAAAGAGATTGTGACAAGATGGGAATACAAAAGTTAATATAGAAAAACAGGGACAGAAAAACAGAGGTTCTAGTGGTAGCACAGTTAAAATTCTTTTCTTTCCAAAAAGGAACCATGGAGCATATTCAAAAACCAGAAAAAGCCTTCCCAAGAGGCAAATGAAGTCTCATAACTCACTGCAAGGCTATAGCAGAGATTCCTTACAGTGATACAATGCAGCTTAGGTAAAATAAAATCACTTTGTAAATCAATTTTATTTCTGAGAAACAGCCTCCGCTTTTTTGGTCAAGCTAAAATCTTGTCAATCTGGCATGTTTGAATAGTAATTGGGCTGCTGGTGTGTGTGTGTATTCAGCCACATTGGGAGCAGTGGAGTACCATAGGAAAATACTTCTTGCAAAAGAAAGGTAATTCATCAGTTTTTTCAAAGCAATATTAGTAAACCAGTGTAAATGAAATCAGCATTTGCCCCCAGTTGGCTCAGAGGAAACGAAATTCTAAACTTATTAAGAAAGTTCAAAGGAAATATGGAAAGGAAAAGGTCTAATGAAAAGGAATGTTTATATGGAGTTTCAAGTAGTTTGTGTCCATATACAAATATTTGTTCAGGGATTATTGCAAATAAAAATTCTCCTTATGGAACTCTTATGGATTTCAGCCTTCATAACATCTTTAAATTTTCCTAAAGTTAGTCACATCCAGAAAAGCAAGCATTCCAGATTTTTTTATGATGCAGATAGATGTCTTATAGGTAAGGTCACAGCATCCATTTCAGTTCTGTGTGTTGTGAGCCACATTGTTCTTGTCCCAGTCATTTCCCTACAAACAAGTTGAGTCCCTTTCAGGTAAATAGTAAGAAGCAATGAAGGAGAATCCAAATTTCACACATTAATACTTTATACAGTCCAAAAAACCCACATACTCACACATTAACTCACCATCCCCGGCATGCGGAACGAAATTTCACATACCTCTGTGAAAACTTCATGTAACAAATGCTGAATTTGATAAGGCAAGTGCAGTGACAGGCAGACAAAGATTGGTCAAGGACAGACAAGACAGAAGAGTCATTTTGTCACTGAGGTAACAAGGTAATCGAGGTAACATCAGTCATGAGGGCTTAGCACATGCAGAAACCTGCAACTGGTACCATCACTAATCCAGCAACTGCAGCAATAGGTTCCTTGGGTTAGAGACCTCAGTAGCAACATAAAAATCTATATATTCAAAAAAAATCTCTTTTACAACAGGTATTATTAGTTATCAAGTACTTTTTTTTTTTTTTTGGGGTGAGGGGATGTCCTTCTCCAATGGTGATGCATTGGTGCTAAAGCAGTACAACCCACAATCCAGATGCAGAACACAACCAAAGTTTCTGTCAAGGCTCTTTTTCTCAGGACAAATCAATACTTGCTTCTTACATGACTCAAGAGACACTGAATCACACTTTTTTTACCCTCTATCCTATCTCCTTCTAAGAGTAGCTGAAGTCTGAGCAAATCACAAACACAGTCAAGTGGTGAAGGAAGACTGCAAAGTCTCCCATCACAGATAATTCAGATGTTAACAGCAATGGTTACTCAGGCCTCACTGCTGTTTGTAGAGGGTGGGAACGATTGAAACTGGCTCTGAACCATCAGAACAGAGGAAACCTGGAAACAGCTCCATAAGTAATCTTAGTGAGGCCTTGCAGATCCTCCTCCTGCAAGCAATTTCTGTGAGCAGAATGTTCCAAGTGCTGCAAATTCATGGGCCAGGTCCCTCAAAATGGTGTGACTGCTAAAATGAATCTTGTTTTTGCACCATAGCCCATTTAATTTCTTTTCTTCTTCTTTTTCTGATATGAACCTCAAGATAATTAGAAAATGTGAATGTCACTTTTCATTTGTCAGTGTCTGAACCTTTCCTTCAACATATCCTGACTTGTGTTTTCAAAAAAACAGCTTTAAAGACTGAGAGTTAAAAACTGATATTATTAAATGTCACAGAATTTAGCATCAAAATTGCAAGGGTTTCTAATCCCTGTTTTGAATTAATTTGGACAATGTCATTTAGGCTTGATATTACAGTATTTACAGGTTTGGTTTTGCAGATTTTCACACACTCTTGAACAAAATTTCAGTTCTTGATTTTATTTCAATCAATTGCAACCTTGAAGTCTATATTAACCAAGCCTCTGGTTCTCACACTGAGAATAAATGCATCTATGCTTTTTCCTGAATGACATCAGAACTGTCTGGCTCTTATATTACAATTGCTACCATACTTTTGAAGGCAGTGTTAGTAAATATGACAGGCTGCTGCAAACAAATGTGTATTCTCTAGTTGCAAGAATCACAGTTGTTTCACGTAAAGCAGAGCAGAGTGGTTTCTAGCACAACAGTGGAGCAAAGGTTGAATAACAGATGGCCAAATTCCTCTACCAGTTCATTTAAAATAATATTTTTGCAGCATTTCAGGTTTGCTTGTTGACTTTACACTTGAGTATTGATCAGAGTTGATTGCACTTGGTTCATAGTAGGTTGATCGTATTTTGCACTCGGGCTGTCCCTCTGCAGTGTAACATACAGAACAATAATCCATTTGAATTGATGAGCCCTTTGTAAATGAAGCCAAGCCACAAGATCAGAACACTGTGATTGCGTAGAAGGGCAACGAGTGACATGGGTTATTTACTGATTGATACTTCCCTATAGTAATAACACAGCTTCTATTGGAAAACATCTGGAAACATTACAGTACAATAGTTCTTTCAAAATAATGAGGTCTATCAATCATTTGTATGACCAATGAATGTGAAAGATCTTCATGTTGTCCATAAAACAACCAGACCTGAAGCTACTCACTCGTGACTGGTGATTTTGCTTTGGCCAGGACAAACAGGTATCTGCAGAGCAGCTGCTGTAATCACAGCAGAAAGTATCTTCTCCAAATGGATGCATGTGCCAAGACTAGGAAGTGCACAATGTGGAAAATAGCACACCAAAGAAGAGAACAAAGCCATAACTACAAAGGTAAATAAGTCAAAGAGACTTAGCTCAGTAAGATTTACAGATCTTGAGCATGACTTCAACTCT
The DNA here is from genome assembly GCA_018697195.1 of Certhia americana. Taxonomy (NCBI): domain Eukaryota; kingdom Metazoa; phylum Chordata; class Aves; order Passeriformes; family Certhiidae; genus Certhia; species Certhia americana. Next base: position 18,976,525 of record CM031860.1, read on the forward strand.
AAATGCTCACAAAAATCAGTCATTGGTTGTTTAATTATTTTTTTAGTTATGCCACTTCAAAGAATACAGGTAAGTCATGGTATTATTAATTTTCTCTCAGCATAAACCAGATAAAGCTAATGTGTAAGAAGGATGTATTGCCATATAAGATAAGTAAAGACAGACCTGGAATAATAGAAGTGGAATTCAGCTTTTTAAGTACCTACTACTCAGCAGAGGCAGCAAGATCTCAGTGAAACAAGCCCAAACGCTTACACTACTCATTATAGCAATGCTTCATTCTGCAAAGAAAAGGTAACAGCTCTATCAAGTCTTCCCAGCTGTTTCTACTCTCCACTGTTGCAAAATTGGCCAGTGTCACATCTCCTGCTCACATTGCGGTGCATTCTGGTAAGCATGAGCAGTGCAAGAATGAGAAACTAGAGAAATGGAGGAGAGGAGAAAACAGTGCAGCTAACAAGGGGCAGAAAACGACAGTAAGAAATTCTTGCAGTTGCTGAAAGGGACAGAAAAATTAGAGTCTGATGTGGCTCTGCATTGCTTGAGGCAAGTCGAATACACCTTGGTTTTTAGTTGGAGAATTTTCCAACGTCTGCCAAAAATATGGGATTCAATCTCAGATTTCACAGATTAGATCCTTTATCCAAGCTACTCAGACTTGTGCAACATTAGACACTTCTATTCATATGAAGGCATCAAATCAAAGGTCTGAATTTCCTTTGCATCTCCTACCAAGTGCAATTATTTCAAAATACTGCGATTAAACGTATGTGGAAAAGCAGTTACTTGGATCCAAAATATGGTCAACTGCCTCTTTCCATACAATTCTCCAGGAAAACTGAAATTTGGCAAGTATCTCTCATTTACAATCAAAAATACCATTTCAAGTGATCCTTTTGCCTAGAACCTTGAGTTTAGGCAACTTTTAAGTTTGGTTCAGAGTCCTTTACTACTTCATTAATATTTCCTCTACTGTTCAGCCTTGACTTTTCTCATCAGCTTTTCCCTTCTTTGTCAAGGTGAGGAGAAAACAATTGACTGGCCAGTCACGTTTCCAAAAATGTAACAGGAGCAATTTTAGAGTAATCAAAGCTACTTGAGAAATGCACTGATTTCTATCAAGCTCCAATCTACCATTTCAGCAACATTGTTGTAACACTATATTGCTCGCTATACCGATAATTTTGTCCCTTCTATTAAAGAGTTATTTCAAGACTCATAGAAGAAAATGAGGGAATTTGGTAGAACAATACAAGTTACAAATGCTGAGTGAAAAAGTGGAGAGTACAGAATACTCCCAGGCATGCAGAAGACCAAGGGCACTAGGACTAAACAATGTCTAATCATCAATATCTCAAATTTTTCACCCTGTTTTGGGGGTAAGAAAGATCTGCTATCAGCCATTAATAATAATAATAATAATAATAATAATATATAACATTATGACAAGCAAAATGAGTTTGCAAAAGGAGTGTTGGTGATGAATCTGTTTCTTAAGCAGTCAATTGCCTGTAGAAGTACATGCACTACAAACCAGTACTTTAAAAGTAGCTATTTATAAGCAGAGAGATTAATTGGGTTAATTTTTCACATACATTACAAGACAGTTTCTCAAGCCCAGACTGAGGAAAGGGGTGAATGCTGAGTCTGAGCCAGATGGAATATTGCTCTTTCAGATCAATGCAAAAAAAAGTGTCTTTTGCCACATAAATAAACAGAGAGGGAAAAAGAAAACAAGCCTAATTATACCAAGCTTTCTAAGAAACATTTCCAAAAATATTCATTGGCCTTATCTGGAGTGGAAAGTTTCAGAGGGAGCACCAGAGGTGTTTTATTTTAGTTTGGCATAAGTAGGGAAATTATTAGGAATGATTTCTAAGTGTGGCAAATGCAACTACTTCTCAAAAACACAGTTTAAGGGTTCTACATAAAGCCATAAACCCTCAGAGAGACTCATAAAGAGCTGGCATGGTTTCATTTGAATTTAAGACCTTTTTCTTTAAAGAGCCAGTCAGATACTGTTGTAAGAGAGCTCAAGGCAATGCTATTAAGACAATAGTGGGAACACAGCAATCAATTGCTCCCAAGTATCACCATGTTCAAGGGTAGGCCCTCTGAAACTCCTATTAAGATTGCACCAATCCAAAGATTTCAACAAACAAGAGCAGAAAACTTCCCAAGGACTATAAACTCCCTAAGTCCTAGCAAATGGATTTTCTGTATATTAACTGTTCAGAAACAGGCAGGAAAATGTCAGAAGAAGAAAGAAGTTAAATACCTCATTAAATCTTACCAAACTCATTTTGTGACTACAAGAAACATCCCTGATGTGTATGAATTTTGGGTGGGGACTGAGAGAGAGAGAAAAAAGGTGGTGGGTCAGCCACAAAGAGGGCTTTGGATTAGATAGAGGTAACTTTTCCCTTTAGGGGAGTCTCACTTGTCAGCACAGAGATGGCAGAAAAGGCCAATACATAAGTAGAAAGTTTCTCTAATTTCAACAGGAAATTCTCCATCAAGTATAATCAAGGAGAAATTAAAAATTGATAACTCTGTTGCTGAAAATACTTTGGCCATTTGTGATTCTGATACAACTGAAGATGCTTCAGACAGTAGAGCTCAGGTCTGTTCTGCAGATCTAACAGGGCACCTTGTATCTAAGGTAAAAGATTACCATTTAATATTTGAGAGACAACTGATGGAGATGGGACTTGACCAACATTTAGTCAACATTCATGTCACATGCATCAAAAATCCCAATTTTTCTGCTTTAAAATTTCCAGCACATATTTTAAACTTCTTTTCCAGTGCACACACACACGTTTGTGGATTACTAGGAAAGTTCCTAAATGGCAGTCGGCAGCAATACCACTTTCTGTCTCATTTATAATGCTTTGAAACCTTGCTTACTCTACCTGCATTTTCCAAGACTGCAGGAACAGTTTAATACACTGCTAACATAAAGTCAAAAATGCAGCTCATCAAGAAAATAAAAGCAGAGGTTCCATACATTTCAGAGATTTACCCCAATCCAGCACTGCTGCACAATGCAGTAGAAGCATTCATCCTCATATTTCACAGAAAGATGAAAGATTGTGGTTTCCACAATGTGCAGATGTCAACAAATGTCATCTCCGACAAGCAGGAAGGAAATCATAGTTCCTGGACAAAAAATATTTCACTGAAAATACTCTCCTATATAAAGCAAGGAGATTTTCACTCAAATATGTCAAAAAGCATTTAAATTGTTGTCCAAGAGGTGTGAAATGACCAATAATACTAAGCCACTTCAATTCAGTAAATATTAAAATAAGAACTTCAGAGAAGATCACATTCAGAGACAAAGAGAGCCTTTATCAGAAGTAAACTTCAAGATGAGGAATAAATATTTTACAGTTATATTTTCAGGTACATTTCAAGTGTACCTCATTTTGCATCAGGCTATTAGGCAAGGAGCTTGCTGTTTTAAAACCAGGTTCCCAAAATTTTTCAATAGATAATTTTGAATATAAACACTTTAAATCTTCATGTGTGATAGCATAAGAACAGAAATGTAATCTTGGAGTATTGCAACTCTGTTATTTCCCACCATTTTCAGTTCTTCCTTTGCTTTCAAGAAAGCAATGGAGCTGGCCTGAAGATATAGGGAGTCACTGATTTTCCTCATTTGAGAAAGTCTAGAATTTCCCTACTCTACTGGAATACTATATAATAATTAAAAGAATAATCTGCAATCCTACTTCATTTTTTTTCTTAAAAGCAGGGAGAACAAAAGAAATTAATTAACCATTAATGAATTTTAAAGCATATATTCCACTGAGTGTCCCTTTAATGTTAAGGATGAGTATTGACTTGGATTAGGCATATCAACTGCTGAACTTGTGTACTGTGACCCCAATACCCACGCTGAGCTTCCTACTGATAATTACAGGTTCGTGATTTTCCACTCAAAATTATGTTTCTCCAGAAAGAGAAAAAGCAGTCTGGCTATATTTTGTGCTAGCACTCAATCCCCAAGTCACTGGTTTTATTTTCAGACTATTGGTTAGAGAATTAACCTCCCCTGTTTTTCTTCAGGCAGATAATAAGTAACTGTTCATACAATGGTGGTAATAATAACCAATTTCTCTGGCTCTGCCAAAATGAAAAATGTCTGCAATTTCCTATTTTCTGAGTCCTCTTTTTTCTCCTGTCTATCCAAAGCATCAGCAACAGCTTTCTTCACTGCTTTGTTTCACAGTTGAGACTCTGCCAAGATTCATCATTTCCTGCTTACACTGCAATCTAAACCAGACCTTTTAATCAGATTCTCTGTTATGAATAGCTTTCCTTTTCACTTTTACCTAAGACTTATGAGCCCAGAAAATTAGAGAAGTGATGGTTTGTTTTCACCTTCTCCTCTCATTTCCTTTCTTTTATCACATATTCAAACAAGATTTAAAGGTGAATATAAACAAAAATACAGAGTGTATCTGAATTCATACCATTTTTATACTAGTTGAGTATTAATTCAGTTTCCTTCCAGAAATTTCTAGCAAGGATCAGTTGAAGCCATCAGTGCAGTATAGAGCCTATCATCTACAGGTCCCAAACCAAAAGACCAATATTTCACATTAAAGTATTTTATAAAGTAGGCCGATACTTTTTAGAAAACATTTTTCCCAAATTCCTTTGCTAATAGGAAAACAGTGAGAAATATGATTTCACCATAATTTGTTATAAGCATTATCAAGTAAGACAGGAAAATAAATGTAGTTATTACAAGCTCCAAATAGCAGAATTTGTTATATTGTTAATTATTTTTCATGGAATAGAAGGAAATAAATTTTCTGCATTCCACACATAGAAGTTTTATTATAAACAAAAAAAATAAATTATGAAACCATTGGCATAAATTCCTCCTATGTAGGCTTCTGTTATCCCCAGTAAAACATAGTAATAGTTCTGCTGTCAGTTTGTCTTGTATTACTGGCTAATAAATATACACTAAAATAATATCATTAACATAACATATGTCACAGTGGTGGATTCTTAAAAAGCACAAACTGGTATATCTGTCATAAGCCCAACAGGAATGGTAGATGTGATTTTCTACTGCTAGCATAGCAGCCCACAAGTTTATGACTTGTCATGTAATTAACTGCAGGCAACCTGGGGTTAACAGAAAAGAAGTCCTCTAACATTCTTCATCTTATAAAGTCACATGTTAGCAGCCCTATCTCCTATTAACTTCTAAAAATAAGCAATAATTTCCAGTTTTCTTTCATTAGTGATATTAGTGATTGAATGGTTTAGGAGATTGGCTAGAGGTCAGTGTACACAGCCCTGTCCCATCAGAACGAGCCTACCTGGTCACTCAGGGTAATTCCTGTCTGAAGGGAACTCCCTTGTGCAGGGCTGGAGGACTCAAAGGCCTGGCATGAAAGGGGCTGAGAGAAAACCCATACTGCATTCGAGATCCCACTACATTCCGTGTACCAGCCATCAAACCAATGCACATTCTTACAGCTGCAGAGTCAGGAGCAGGCTGTTAGTCCCAACCTACAAGCTGGGCAAGAGTTTGAGATAAACCTCAGTCTGCTAGGCTGGTAAACCCTGAGCTCACAAATTGTTGTTGCTGCCTTTATCCCACATCATAAAGCAAAACTTTAAAACTCCTTACATATTTTATTCTTGTTAATACAATTGCTGCTGTTTATGTTCACTGTGCAAATGGTTCATGCTCCTGTTTTTATTGCTTTAAGAATACGAAGTCCCTAACATTCACTTGCAACTTTCATAGATTATTTTTTTCAACTTTGCTGCAAGGGGAACTCCAGTCAGAGATGAGTGTTTGGAAGGAGCTGGAGCCTAAATGTGCCTCTCACAGCTCAAGTTTCCAGAGAAAGCTGGAAGAGGTGATGTCTGTTAAATGCTGGATGCCACAAAGAAAGACTCCAGGAATCTCCCCCAGCACCACAGTAATTTCTAAACACAAAATCTTTGTGTGTCACAGTTCTCCATTCTCATAGTTCATTGTCTAGCTCCCTAGAGAAAGAAAACAAGATAATAACAGTATGTTTAAAAGAACATTTTTTTCTGAATAAGCAACAGGTTTTGCATTGAGACATCTCAAGGTTACACTGTAAGTCTACTGAATGCTCTTTCAACTGCAGGTCTTTTGTTTATAATCATTTTGGAAAAGCACAAAATACTAACCTTTTGGGGTCTTCCTCACCCCATTCTTAAGAGATTAGTAGCAGTAAGTACTTCAAACAATTCACAGTTTTATGGCATGTTGTAGAAACATTCTGCATCTGACCCCATAATGCAGTGTACAGTTGGCAGTATGTTACATGGGGCCTGGAAGGGACATGAGACACCAAAAAGTGAGAGGTTGGTCTCTGGAAGGCTGATACTACTAGCAAATATCAACCAAACAGACAAACTATATGGATTTGCAGTTCATCTTAAGGATGCAAAGCAAAATGAAGTTTTGAAAACACCCATACTCCTCAAGACTTGCTTAAAAGGGAGGAAAGAAATAATGCTTTTCTAAGAAATCTGGCTTTCCCAGCTGTTTGAATGGGTTTGTCTGTTTCTACTGTGCATTCACCCTTAAGGTATCTTGTGTTCCTTCAGTGCTTGTTGGTCATAAAAAATGGAAATGCACTATTATGTAGTATATATATATAAACAATGTATATAATATAAACAATAAGGTGATAGGACAGGAGCAGTTAAGCTAGAAGTTCTTGTCTACATCAAGAAATTACTTTTGTAGAAGAAAGGAGATTTCAAATTATTATTGTCAATCTCAATTGTTTTTCCAAGTTTCTTTTAAAAGACAGAGAATTTTTTTAAAGTGGTTAGAGTATTAAATAGTTCAGATTATAATAAACAATATATCCTGACAGTACAGAAATGTATCACATAGTAAATAGACCAAATTATATAAAAAGATGAATGGTTGGTTGAAAACTCTTTTCCTTTTCATATCAAAGCCAAAATAAATGCATGAAAAAAGTATTTCCATCTTGTGTGAACCAGTCATTAACTTAAAACAATTCTTTTGCATGTAAAAAGTACAGCATTCACAGAGTTCAATACATTAATTAATTCCCACAATTCAATGTCTTAATATCGGCCAGCAAAAACTCTTTTCATGTTACAGTCTGTATAAATACACAGGAGTCCCACAGATACTACAGCTTTATCAGTGAATGTTTTAGTCCAGATTTATTTACTTGCTAAATACACCAGAGATTATACCTGAAAGATGGTAAAGTCATGCCATTGCATTGGTCTTTTTATCTTCATTAAGCATTCTCACAGCTGCTATTCATTTGCAAACCTTTACTCTAAGGGTTAATCTCAGAAGTTCCCAAAGCTATCTTATTTTGGTAATTTCTAGAAAAACAAATTACTCAGGCACAAGTTAATAACACAAACAAATGTTTTTCACCTAATGAAAAGGTCTGGCCAATGGACATGGATTACTTTGATAGTAATAGTTTAATATGTCAAATTAAAATGTCTTGCAAGATCTATGACATGTATAATAGATGTTATCATCTTGCAGTTCCAAAACTGCTTCTTCTTCCCTAAAGAATTATCTAAAATTTATACTCTATTCAGTGATGAAACTGCTTAAATTGTCTAGCTCAAGTAGACAATGGTTTAAAACCAGGGTTTTTTTCCAGAGTTCTAGACTTGTTGTCAGCTTTGGCTAAAGGTGGAAGATCTTAGTCGTACTGTGTTGGTCCCTTGCTGTGTTTAAATGTTTTTGGACAAAAGGTGATGTAGAATTGACAATGCTACAACCCCTGTGACATTAGGCCCAACACCAGGTTGCACATAACTCACTAAACTCTGGCACTTATGAAATGATAAGCATTTCTGGGGCAGAGAGTCTCACCTGAGGAAGGTCCTTGAGACAACTTCATAATTTAAGCAAACATTTTTCTGTAACTCTATGCCTGAAGGAGAATCTGAATTATTCTCCTCTGTGCCACATACTTTTTTTGGAGGGCACTGCACACATAGACAGTCAGACACCCAAACTGGCTCCACACAGGATTAAAACACCATTTTTCTTAATTCACTATGTTTCAGTTGTTTGAGAAAGTCCCCAGATGATGTGACACCATATCAAATATTTAGAGTTAGTTCTCAGAACGAGAGTTGCTTCAGCCCACTTTAGCTCACTGTCTTTGACCTTGGTCAACAAAACCACCTCCCATCCTATAAGCCTGCCTATATCTTCTCTCATTCTGCTGAAAAGTATTTTTTGAATCTCCTCTGGTCCCTCTTACAACATCTGGCTTCTTTGTTCTGCCTTTATTAATTTTCCACTACTTCAAAACTCCTGCCTGCAGATAGGAAGCAAAAAAGCCTTGGCTTTCTGAGCCCATTGTCACAAGCTATTTCCATCTCAACAACTAACTTCCGCAAGGTATCTGTGGTCTGCAGGGAATGTGGTTAAGCCCTGGTCAGCAGCATCAGAAACACATTCAAAAGAGATTTTTAAAAAATTCAAGTCTTATAACTCCACGAAGTCAACCAGAACGCACTAGATATACACAGATTGTGCAAAGTTAACAAAATCATAAATACCCATACGTGGGAAAGTTCAGCCCAGAAATGGCTGCACACTCTTGGGAAACACCATTGATTTCCTTCCCAAAGTTTTTGAAAGCTTTATCCATGTGGGCATGAATTAACACCAATTCATTAATAATGAATAGTGAAAGACAATTTAAATAAATTCTTTGGAAACAACTTATAAGCCCAAAGCTTTTGCTTGAAACGTTCTCTCAGCAATTTCAAAACAAAGAAAAAATGCATAAAAATCCATGCCTTGCACTTAAATAGACTGCAAACTGAAAAAAGGCAACATTTGCATATTATTTACTACAAACGGACCACCCTTATCCTGATGAAACTCTTGAAAGCCTTAGGATAAAGTGAACTATTCTGCCTTTTTAGCTTCTTCCTTATGGAATAGGAAGCATTTTTATATGCTTTAAGCAAAGAAAACCATGGAAGGATGAAAAATCAGACTGTCTGCATGGAGACAAATACACAAAGAATGTTTCTAAGGTAGAGTGCACAACATCCATCCAAGCAGAAAGTGATATATATGTCCATAGGTACACACCTGTGTTAATGCCACAGTGACATCCAACTAAATATATGTGTACCTCACCCAGCCTCAGCATCATGTACCATTAGGAAACAGCCAAATCAGGCACATGTGCCTGGCTGGGACACTGGAATGTGGCTAGTGATGAATCCTGATGTATAGAGTGTCCATTCAGCTCCTCAAGGATGCATGGGAAAGAAATATGAATTTCTAATGTAATATATTATTCCTGTATATTAAAAACATATTTCCAGCATTTACAATCTATTGTAAATATAATGAGCCTGCCATTTTTAAATAATAAGAGTAATGTATTTACAATGCTGAACGACACATGTGCTTCCTATAGACAAAAATAAAACATAGTTGACAAACTTGTTCTTAGCTGTCTCCCTAATCCCTCTACTGCTGGCCAAGTAATGACTGAAATTAGTGGAACAGAACTGGACCAAAACTAGCAGTATGTAGGTAATGCTAAGGAGATATATAGAAGTGTTGCCATGAAAAAAATGGAGTAGCACGGCAAAGAATTTTTTGCTGGCTAAGAATTACACAGGCACTCAATAATATCAATGTGATTGTCAAAAAGTATGACTACATACATATATTCTTAATATCTATGGAGTGCTTCAGTAATTACAGGGGATGTATTTTAGTAAAAAGAAATTCTGAAAGAAAAAGTTCTGTGCTTTTCAAAAACTCCCCTAAAAACCCAAAATATTAGAAATGTGATATTCCTGTTCTTCACTCTTAAGGGAGAAAAAGCCCAAATGAGTAAAAAGTTGGGGTTTTTTTTCTGGAACAGCAAATCTATCTGGGGCAAAACTGACTTTATAAAGATTAACAAAGGAGTGAAGGAGGAAGTGCAAAACGGAGTAAATTTGTTATAAGAGAGATAAGACAGACAAAGGAATATGCTTTGATGACAAAGACAATACAGCTCACCACCATTTCTTTTAGTGTTGAGAGAATATTTGAAGAAGGAAAGAGTGGGAATCATATCACTGAAGTGATAAACTACACCTCATAATCCACAGTTTGAGGTAGGATTAAAAATAAAGGAGAAGAGTGAGAGATGAGCACCAATTAAGATACAGAATTTGCACTAGAATTTTCCAAGTTCCAAGTCTTGCTGTTTAGGTACCAGTTGTAGCTGGTTGCTTAAATATGTAAAAAAACAATAAGAGTGACTTGCTAAATAACTCTTCTGAAAAGAGATTATTTTCTCAGCATTATTTTTATGTGCCAAGTTTTATACCGCATTCTGTAAAATGATATAAAGTGCTAGTTAAAAGGAAACAAGAAAAATAAGAAGACAGCCCTCCAAAAAAAAACAACAACCAAACAGAACAAACAAAGAAAATGCGCAAAACCAACCAGACAAACACCTATTGGAATATAGGAAAAAAATGAAAAACATCCCTTTTTTTCAGGGTATATGAAGAAAAATGAGGGTTGTTAGTCAGATGATTAAATTAAAAAAACAAAAAAAAAACCAAAAAACAAAAAAACAAACCAGCAACCCTGCTTCATTTTTCTCATCTTTGAACACACCGCTTTCTCCACTAACATTTAAATTTGAAGCAGAAATCAAAAATTAACTGGATAATAAGCTCATTATAAAGATAGCATTACTTTATGAATATTCTGTACCAAAGAGTAAAATTTTGGCATGGGTTTTTTTTCTGTTCTTGGTGTCCTGCTGAGCTGATGAACATTTAGAACCCCTGAAATCTGACTGCAAATCCTGGTCACACACTCACCTACCCTGCTCTTGATGAACCTGCAATGTGCTCATTCCCAGGCAGAGGCTCACAACATGCTGGTAATTTTGGGTAATCACAGATAGACGCCCAAGTCTATATGAAAAAAAAAAAAAAAAATGGTGTATCATACGCACCAAGATTGTTCAAATAAAATATCTTAAGCTTTCCATTTTATGTCTTCAGACACAAGTGTGTAAGTGCTACATAACTGTGCCAATTACATTATGTCAATGCTATTTTTCACATAAACAGTGTTGACAGAAATGTATACTGCAGCCCTGAGGCTGCAGAAATGTGCAAATTCACAAATGGAGCTTTTATTTTATTCACATTGCTGTTTGATTAATTTGATGTTTGGTTCTTTTTTTCTTCTGCTCAGTATTTTTATTTGTGTCCATTATTTTTATCTGTGTTTGAAGTACAACCCCAGCCATTATGGAATATTATTATATGAAAAAACAACTAGCTCAGGGAGGAAGGTGATTACATAAAAGACATCACTGTCATAAACTCAAGTGTTTGATTGAAGACATTCTATATCTAAGAACTATAATCTTCATAGTTTAAAGCTAACTTTTTTTAAAAAATAAATGTTCTTGGAAAAGGCAATAAGATAAAGTGAATTGAGATTCTATTATTTTCATTGCTGCTTTGTTTGTGCTGCACAAAGCCTAACAAGCAAGCATCTATTGAGATCATTCAACTCTATAATCGCTTTTGTTACCATGAAATTAAAAACTGTTAAACTATGGAATTTTATTATATTTAAATTGAAAAATGTCAGTGTAATTTTTCTCTTATTAGTGTATCCTTAGGTGCTACAACAGTCTCTGAAATAAGTGAAAGATTGTCAGTAAGGATGTTGAAAGTTGGATTGGATCCCATACCAAGGACTTCACCTTATTTTGATTTTGACTAAGAGGAAATGGTCGATTCATGGCTGGTTTCATATGTGGTTTCAGTGTCATAGTACATGAAGAGAGAAATGGGGTTTTTCAGTTTTATTGCAGTATATACTTAGCAGGTGACTTTGAAATGGAGGATTGGACCCAAAATCCAGTAAATCTGTGTTCTAACATGCACAGTCACCAGCACCTCATAGAGCAGGATGGTCCAAAATCCCAAGTAAAGTGTGGGAAGTAAAATGGGATAAGAGTGTGTCCATGATATAACATGTAACAGATAAGAGCTCTAGACACCCACAGGTGGTATCTGCAGCATCTGCTCCTCTGCCTCAGCCCTAAGACAGAATATAAACTTAGGAACTCTTTACACTCTGATATCTTTCTATCTCTCTTTTACTCAGATATTTGAACCAACAGCAGAGAGGCCTTTCATTCACAAAACCTGAAGTCCACTCCTGCTGAAGATAGAGTTTCAGAGACTTTAACATATTTAAAATATTTTTATGGAAGTGTAATGTTTTTGCCTACTATGAAGGAGGAAAAAGTTAGAGAAATTACCAAAAAATAGGGAAACCTTTCTTCAATCCACTCATTAGACTGACAGGATTCAAACTCATACTTCCACCTCCCAGCAAAGTGTCATAACACCTAAGTTAGGAGCAAAAAGGGAAAAAAGTGCCATCTAACCACCCTTTCAACCTGGTCCTCTGTTTAGTGAAGAACACAGCCAGAAGGTTGACATGCAAAAAGAAAAAAACAATAACTGGGCAAACAGAGGGCTGTGCTGTGTCCTGGTCAAGGTTCACGCTCCCAGGATCTTTTCATCCATTTACTCTATCATACAAAATTGCAAATAATCTCTGAAACATGGAACAGAACAAACAGAACTTTTACAGTTACTAAAACCAGTTCAGAAAATTCATTTTTCATCTATATAAAACATTCCATTCCTTTTTTGACTCTCACTCAATTCCTGCTTTCCTTGACTTATTATGGTGGAGTTCTCAGTCTAACCACACATTCTGTTGCTATTTCTTTTCATCAGTTTTGAATTTGCTTCCTTGAATTGTCATGAATGTGCCCTTGTTGCACTACTCTCTCTGAAACCTTTTTTTTACAGTTTTATGGCAGCTTTTCCCCTCTTGTCTAAGGAAACAATTCTGGCCTTTCCATTTTAATTTCTTTTACTTGCACGAGTAATTTTTTCCACAAGATAACTAGCTCAAAGAATTATTCTAAATGATACAGCATTGTATGTTTCTATAAAGGCCTTTAATATTTTCCATATGATACTTTACCCTTATATATTCTAGCATATAACTTACATTTGAAAATACAGCTGCACACTAAACTGTCTACAGTGACATCTTGATGTCCCTAGACCAGCAAGCACAAGCTATTAATACACATATTGACTGCAGCTACACCTTGTTATGATTCTCTGGAGGGTGGGAAATATTCAGTATTTGATCGGATTCATTAATTGATCCGTTTATGCCTCTATTTCTTGCACGTTTCCTTTCTCTTCATCTCCACAGAAATTAAATTTTACCACTTTGTATGGTGCAACCACACTCTACCTGTTGGTCTCTGTCACTGAATTCGACTGAAAAAACATAGTGTCAGTTTTTATATATATGCTGAATATACATCCATTGGGAAGTGTAAATGGAAGGAGAAGGACAGTCAATTAATCCTCCTTTATGTGTAGGCTGCAAATGTTTTATTAAAAGCAGAAATCTGCTACAGAACAAAGTTGCTCTAGAAAACAGAAGAGCTGAATCCCAGATGTAATAGAGCTGTGTTCCTTGTACACTGGAAACACACAGAGTAGGAGGACTCGAGGGATGAAAGAATGGTTTGTGCCACTCTGGAACTATTCAACCGTCAAAGAAATTCCTCAGGAGCCATTACAATTGTGTTTGCTGACCCTCTTCCACAGGGCAACTAAACAAAGAATCAGGCTAATAAATTATGTAAAGCATATTCAGCTAAAATTGCATGTTCAAAGATACAGGAAAAACACAAGCATTCAATGGAAAATGAGAAAGAGGGAAGACCCACTTGTTCCTCAGCTGCTATTACCCAGCAAAAATCTATGGAGAAGGGATTTAGATCTAATACCTAAGAAATATAAAATATTTCTTGAGTCCAGAAAAAATGAAACAGAAGGAACTAGTTCCAAGTCTGCCCTTTGGAGCACTGGAACACCATGTAATAAATGTCTTGTATGAAGAGCAGAATGAGGCCTAACTTGCCCTCCCTTCTATGATCACAGGTGGAGAACAAGAGTTCTGGACTGAATTGGGGAATAACTCTGTGTATAATCACCACAGATGGTTTTGCAAAAGTTTGAGGAAAGGCTTAGAAGAAAATGAGGGATTTTTATGTCTGACTTCAGCTGCTAATGGCAGTTTTCACAAAATCCCCATTGCCAGGAGCCAGAGCTTTGAAAGAGGATGCACTAGTTCTTGCTAGAGTAAAAACTGTATAGAGCCTTTAGGCATCACTCTTATAACCACAAATACTATTTTAACATGCTCTCAAAGCCAGAAATAAATGTCTTGTTTGCAAGTAATTTTTGCAACTATACCACAGTCAAGACAAAATGGTGCCCCCAAATTCTGTATATTTAGAACAGCCATCAAACATGAGAATTTTCTAAACTCTGTAGAAAAAGTGCCTGACACATCCCTGACCTAGCAGAAGCATTGTGAACATCTATGGGAAAGATGTGTAAAAGAAAATTATTCAGTCAACTGGTGGAATTTACAGATCCAAAAATGCCATTAAACTGAGCAAAATGAAAACCTAAAGCAGCTACCCTTCAGAACACCACACTTGCTATGGATTCAAGTCAGTGACACAGAATTAGATGAACAGTAAAAACTTTTGGAAGCACATTGCTTTGGTAGGTTGTTAAACCCAGATTCTATTTGTGTTATTTTCCTTGTGAAGTGGTTAGTCATCTGACATACAAATAAGCAGAATGCAAATTAATGAATCAAACTACTGAAAAATATAAATGCAAGAAAAAAAGATGCCCAAGAAGATAAGCTGAAGAGAATGTACTCAGTTATATAAATGTCTAAAGAAGGTACAAGACCATGTTCTATTTTACCTGAGCCACTCAATTACAATTTGGACTACTCTAAAATCATAAGTAAGCAAGACAACAGGTTCAGTTACAAGCTATACTGCTGATACCTTGGTCCTCTGCTCCGTTTTACTACTCTGCCATAAATACCAAAGTATCAGTAAAGTTTCCCTTTTCTTCTATTTCCTAGAGCTCACCCAATCAGGCTTGTGATGTTCTCTGACTTCAGCTTCTTGTGCCATGACTTGTTCCTGCTCCTCCACCCCAACAACTTTCTTGCTTATTTCTCCCCTGTTGTTCCTCATTAATGGAGACGGAGCAGGTCTGTTTTCAAGGAAATGTTACTGGTACAGGCCTGGAACCCACCAAAACAAGGCCATTTATTTCAGAACATAAATCTGAACGAATCATAAAATGTAGCTTTACAAGAATTTTTTCCAATACATTTCACCAGATGTGGTCCTAAGCAGCCAAAGCCAAATATCAGCTCTAGCACTTAAGAATAAATACGAGATTTTGCTTTTCAGATCCATCTCCAATAAATTATTTGTTGCACACATTTCAGCATCAAACCCAGAAAGGATCTCTGAAAACAAAGTAAAATTCCAAAAGTCATGCACAGGATAAGCAACCCCCAGTTCAGTTGCTGAACAATTACTGTTGCAATAAGCAAAGAGAGGAACACAGATTTAAGAACAATAACAGTCAGGTCTCAAGAGACAAAGACAAAGAAAACATCAATAAGTGTATTAGACTCATTCTGTTCACTCAGGGAAGCATCCACATTTGTTCTTGGCTTTTCATTACTCATATTCTCTGATAAGTCCACAACCAAGCAGATTTTTTTCTGAAGACAGTATGCCATTTATTAATGGACAAGCAGAGAAGTCTTAGTAAGCGAGGTTTCACTGCTTCCTGAATCTTCCTGAATTGTCATCTTTGCAGATACAAAATTCTTTGAAAAAAAAAGGGAAAACAACAGGTTCAAGGACAATGAAAACTTTTGGACTTTAGCTGCTGCATTGCCTTGATTTTGCTAAAAAATTCTGATGAATTATTAGTATTTTTTAATTTTTTTCACTGTGACTGATAATTAGGTAGACTGAGTAGCAAAATGGACCTTTAGCTGTTCATCAGGGACCAGATATCTTGAGATAGAGCTAAGGTGTGAGCTTAGTTTATTATAGAATAACATCCCTTGTGTGAGCTGTTTGTTATACCTATTGTTATAGAATAATAAAAGCATTTGAGGAATATAGGTGATGCTAAGAGAATGGTTCTGAAGAAACTAGAATGTTGTCATTTCCACACGTTTGGGGTGGTATTCATACAAACTGGAACAACAGTTAAAACAAAGGAATCAAATAAGTAATTAGAGGTGGTTGTGGATCTTCAATAATTTAGATTATTTGATGAGGGGATTCTTAGAGAAAGAAAATTATGTACAGATTACTTTTGTCACTGAAAATTACGTGAATCAAATGACCTTCTGTACTGCAGATTGAAACAGTTTCTTGAAAAATACAAATGGAATCTTCCTGTTTCATTAAATGATGTAATTTTATTTTTTTTAATAAAGAATAAGTGATTTAATAAAACTGTAGAAGACAATAATCTGATAAGAATTTATTAGAATATGCTGTGTGTCAGTCATTAGAGCATGGTAAATAAAGGAGTTCCAGGCTGGCTGCTTTGCATTTCGTAAGTGGGCTAAATTTTGTAAAAAAATTATTTCTCACCTTAAGCAGGTTATTTCAAATAACTAGGCCTTACAACAGGCAGCAGAATGGATGTCTCAGTCTCTAATCACACTTGTGTGCTGTGCAGAAGGATGGTTGGGAAATGTTTTCTGGGTAATACTTTCCGTTCAACCTGCCACTGTTAATTGAAGGACACACTATTTCATTATGTCTCTCATCCTGGCAGCCTGCACAGTAATTAGGCACAGTAGCTAGAGACAAGTGGAATAAGAATTCTGGAATTGTGAATAGGAAAGATGAACAATTTTTAAATTAATCTCTTCTTCTCATGGTAACAAACAACTGAAGTATTAATGAAAAAAAAAAAAAAAAAAAGCAGTTTTATACCAGTTCTGTTTTTCTGCATACTGAATAATGTCAACCTATTATGAAAGGTTTTGTACTATTCAAATAGTAAATGAGCTCCAGCTCCTTCCTGGAGTTCATTATTATATAAACTTGACTTTTATGGGGGTCCAAAGGAAAATAAAAGGATTTTTGAGGAAGAGATGCCAAATTCATCTGGAGATTAGTGTGCTTTATTCCCCTGCTCCTATTGTATATGACATTGAAGAAGAAACTCCTAGATCAATCCCAAAATGTGGTTTGTAAGTGAGGTTGGACTGCTTACAGCATGTAGCATGCAAGTCATAACAGAGAGGAAAAAGAACACAGCCCACAGAATGTGGACACAGAAACTGGTTTTTTCCTTACTATAAAAGTCAATCTTATTATTGCCATGACAGCTGCTATTTTTTCTTTTGTTTTCCTGAACCAAGTATTCAGAAAGACCGTACTACTGATGTTTAATTGTTTAATTGCAGGCAACTTTTTTTTTTTTTTTTCCAGTGGAAAAAGGGTTCCTGTTAAAATGCAGGAATATTTTCTCACTTCAGCATCTAGATTAATTAATACATGTGGGGTGCAGAGTTCTTCAGAAAAGCCAGGTCTGATAAGCAAAACAAAAGTGTTATTAATAGTGTATACCAGGCGTTATGTTCACCTTTCCCAATAACATTAAAGGAGATATTAAAGGAGTATGCTAGCTCAAGCAATGGGGCTGATGTTCTGAAAATTAACATGGTTAATTAATTGTGGCATAAATAAGGCACTTTTGGCCACTGAAAATGTACAATTAGTGAACTCTCAAGAATTAGGTTTGCAAAGTTGAAACAGATATAAATAACTACATATTTACTGTGAGAATGATGGCAAGTAACACTGAACAACTGGGCCAATCGGTCCAATCTGGAACTCCTAAAAAGCTACAAATTAGGTGATAATTCAACTGTTATTGTTATTAACTTTAATCAATGATTTTCTAAATACAAAATTTCAGAGCAAGGTTGGAACTCAGGTCAACGTAGCCCCAGTCACACAATATTTCTTCCAAACACATTTTTTAGAGCTATTCTTTAAATAAAGGAAAACCTCAGTGACAGGATTTAATCAGGAGAAACTATTCCACGGTATAATATATATCTCATCACTAGGACTTCTTTTTCCCCTACCACTAAGATTTTTATTTTTTGTTTTTTCCCAAAAACTCTTCTGGCTAGATTTCTTTAGTTCCACTTTCCCCAGTCATGGTTCCCTTTTATCCAAGTCTGACTTCTTCACCCTCCCTGGAATTTCCATGTAACAAACCCAAATTTGGTTCCAGATGCTTCATATGGGAAATTGGATGGA
The DNA here is from genome assembly GCA_018697195.1 of Certhia americana. NCBI lineage: Eukaryota > Metazoa > Chordata > Aves > Passeriformes > Certhiidae > Certhia > Certhia americana. The sequence goes on from CM031860.1 coordinate 18,994,845, forward strand.
AGAAACAGGTGGATTCATAGTCCTAAAGTGCAGCAATGTGGATAGAAGTTCTGAAACTGACATAAACTTTGTGCAAGTAAAGAAGATGGAGGCCTATCCACATTAAAACTAAGGAACATCCATTTTGATCTTTTTAATGAAAGAGAAAACTGAAGAGTTATGCTCTGCAGGTGCCATGTGTGTTCTCCTAACAGCTGTCCATTTAGACTCAGATCCAGCTCACTTGTGAAAAGCGGCTGTTTTAGCCAGTTCCCAATAAAACCACAACACATCCTTTACATGATGGGAAGCACAAGAAACATTCCCGTACCCCAGTTAATTTCCTTGAACACAAGGATTTCTGCTTCCCACATCTAAACTGATCATGTCTTAGAAATGTTAAGATTACCACAGAGAACATTGCACGCCATGTATTTTTTATGCAGTAATACATTTGCTGGCACGATGTGGGACTGCTTTGCAAGAGGGCAGAACCTGACTCCAGGGTAATGGGCTACATTACACTGGTAGCCTAAGACAGAGCCAGTGCCTGCAGAACATGGCATTCCAGCATGAAGTACAGTCCATGATGATTCTTATTCATTTTCCCAACCTGAAGCCTACATTAAAAGCAATAACCAGAGATAAGAGGACTGTACTTAGCAATATACAATATAATAAATATTTTAAAGCAAGTTATTTTAGGTACTTTCTATCTAATATGGCCCTCTGAGCACCAACCTCAGATATTTCGCTCTGTGTCAAGGTTTATTTATGCTGAAGCAGAATTCCATAAAGATAAGACAACTTTAAGTACTTTAAAAATAACTTTTTGAATGACAGGATCCTGAATTCAATCTATTAATACACTACAGATGCAGTTTCAAAAGATTAAATGTCATTTATGCCTCACCTGGAATAAATTTTAAAAATGGTTAGTGCGTTAATTCAGTAATTCAGCCAATTAAAGCAGGAATGACTGTACAAAACAAGGAGGAGGAATAATTTCAATAGATACAGGATATGATCTGCAGTGCCATGAAGCAGTAAAAAGCTTTCTGCATTTCCAAACTTAGGACCACCAACAGGAGAAACACATGGGATGTAAGCTAGGAATTTACAGAGCAACTAACATATTAATGCATTCGCATACAGGAACTAGTCAGATACACGAATAAAAAAAGAGATTTGTGAAGATCAGACCACAGACAATATGCTTATTTACCAAGAATGACAAAAACACTTTAGAAGACAATAAGCTTAAATAAAAAAAAATAAATAAATAAACACAACCATGGGGATTCTCTGACTTATGACATCTGGTTGTTGTTCTCAAGAGATAAGATGCAGTTCTGTAAATCCATCACAATACTTGAATGCAGCTACTGGCAGGAACAGAAGGATTCAGAGCATGACCCAGTGTTGAAAAACAGCCTTGAAAATCTACAGAATGCTTTTGACACCTTTTCCCATACAGGCATGATGTACAGGACTGTAGTGTTATGCATAGATTTAAAACCCTTTTTAGTATGACTCAGAGGTCCTTCTCACTGGCTCTGAGGTATTTTACCAATTCTGTCTTGAACAGCTGGACAGCAAACAACCTCGAAATCAACTTGTACTTCCCTTTCTACTGATGGAGTAATTCACAAAACAACATTACAGCATCAAAAAACACCTAAAGACCACCCCAATTTTACAACCCTGCAACCTCCCCCTTCTCCTCAGGACCCCCTCAATGTTTGATGGCATATACAATTACAAGATCAGACAAGACCCATGAAGGATTCATAAAATGAATGTAACATGTCTTACATAGCAGAATGAAGCCATTCAGTAAAAGCAGATGTATCAACAATATAAATGCAGCTGTTTGAAAAAATAAGACAGATTTTTCTCATTTCTGACCTGTAAGCTTCACCTGACTAAAGATAAGTGTTTGTAAAGCACCAAAGGAACTAAAGGACACTGCTGATCAAGAGAGTGGCAAAAGAAAAGAACAGATAGAAGCTTCCAACTCATAAGCATGAACAAGACTGTGAGTGGGAAAACTAAAGGTACAGCAGACTTTCCTCAAAACTAAGATAAAGCTGTTACTAGCACAGCATCACAGATACACATTAAAGACCCCTTAAAACAACTTTTCTGCATTAATAAGATCCAGGCCAACCTCAACAAAAGTTTTTTTTCTTTGTTAATGCAACTTTGATTCAAAGCAATTGGAAAAAACACTGTGGTTTTGAGAGCTATTTAGTCTAACCAAATGTGGGCAGATCCTGCTGATAATAGAATGATTTAACTGAAATGAATTTCAATAATCAAAAATAAACTAGGCTAGAGAGCTCCAGACCAGTATGAATGAAAGAAAACTTTAAAAACATCAATTATTTGTTGCAGCATTGTTAAATATTAATGCATTTTCTTTATACTCCTTCCAGTCAATCACTTTAAAAATGCTGAAAGATGGGGTGAGAAAGGAAAGAAAGTGTAATGTCTGGCTAACTTCCCCTCTGTGGCATATCCAAACACTGAAAAGGCCCAAATAATTTACACAGATGTAAGAGGACAAAACCTGAACTTCAGAAATGCATAGCAAAGTCGAGGTTTAGGCCATACTTCAGCCCCTCCTTGTGCTGTCCTACTGGAGAAAGTCTTAAGGACAGCTGCATAATTCAGTTCAGTGGCACAAAGAGAAACAGCCACCTTTCCACCACCCCAAAGGAATCACAGGGGAAGCAAACAAAAGCCAAACTAGAAACCAACAGACCTCTCCCAGCACACGGGTGAAGCTTCTCCTCACAGCTCAACCTCCTGCACTGCACTGCTGCAGCTGAAAGTCCTGAAAGAAGCTGGGAAACACTCCTCCCCAGCTGAACCCTCTCCAGCCTGACCTGCAGAGACACCTGGTTGCTGTCCTGTAAACATTTTAGAGATTCTTTCTGTGTTCAGACTAGGCTATTTTCCCCTATTCCTAACTCTCCCATCCTGGGAGTTCCTGAGAGGGAGAAGATTGAGCAGGAGGGTTTAAGGAGGTCAGTGCAGGACGTTATTCTCTTCAGTATTATCTGCTGGGAGGTGTCATACAACTCCTACACTTCAGAAACCCTGACAGCTTCTCAGAGATGTTTGTAATCTGGTCAGCCCACTTCAGCTTGCTGGTTACATCACATTGCAGGAGACAGCATCTTCAAAGCATTCCTTACCCTGTGAGCTATTTGGCATAAGGAGAATGATGACAACCCTTCTTCCTCTGGCTAGTTTGAGAAACCTCTGTTTCCTTCGTTCTTGGGATATTCTGACCAAAATAATAATGAAAAAAAGTGTATTTTAATTGCTCCAATGCTCTTTTCTTTCACCTGCAATATCTGGGTAAAAGCTAAAGTCAATGAAGACATTTACAAGGCATTTTCAAATATACATGTTTTGTCATAGATAATATCTCCTAAATACAAATATTGCACAGATTAGCCTATACTTTCCTAGTTTTCATGTTTGGGACTGTGTGTTCCAGCAATGTTCCCGATAACAGTCAGTGCTCCTGAAATCCTTCCACGTGTGGAGCAGCCAGCTTGTCCTTGCACAGTCAAGTCATAGGAAAGAAGGCACCCATGACATGAACTTTTTACTACCCCAGCTATCTCTTGCTTTCAGCAAATTCTCTGTATGTACTTCTGTGAGGCTTGTGTAGATAGCAGGCAGCTCAAGCCAATTCAGAGGGTATCCCTTTTGCTTAGCCAAGAAAAATTCTTCAACTCCAGTCCTCCATTTGTCTCTGGCCACTGGGACAAGCTGCAACATTGTTCCACAAGGCATTCACAAGTTGCCTGCAGCAAATAGTCAGGGATACCCCTGGGATGGAGACTAAAACACAACACAAGAGGATTTTTATTGCACTTTGTCTTCATCTGCTGCCTTCAGTAGTGTTGTCCTACTACATAAAGCACTGCCTACCTCCTCATTTGCTGCTTCACAAAATCAGAGGGGGAGACATCTCCCTGATGTAGCTCTCTGACTGTAGAAGCATCTCCAGGACTCAACCAATGGTCTCAAATAAAGGAAAAGGTTAATAAAAAGGTTTGCAGGAATACATAGGAATGTAAAAAGAAAGGAAAAATGAAAACTAAAGATGTATGGAAGAGGTCCATTTTCCCTCCTTGTGGAGTAATAATGCTTAGATTAGACCATTGAAACTTCACCTGCAGTGCAGTGGAGAAACTACTCTCTTGTCACAGATATATTGAGTTTTCTATGGCCATTTACAACTAATAAACATCTCCTTACCCTGAAGGATCTTCTGGCATAAAAATTACATTTGTTGAGTCTCCACTAACACTGAAAGTGACTGCCTTCTGGATCACGCTGAAATTGCAAATTCCTTCAGTTTAAAACATTGTAACAGCAAAACAGGGCACATTCTTCCTCAAGTGTCATTTCTGCAAAATGACCATTTTTTTTCCAAACACACAAATGCTTGAGCAATATTCTGACACTGAGCAGTGAGAACAAACTAGATTCTTACAGAGAATTCTCAGCTGCTCACTGAGAAAGGAGTCAGTGTTTTCTTTCTATGTTTCCAATGTCATCTGTCTTACTTAATGGTTTCCTTAAAACCATTTTTGTGCAGACATTACCATTAATAATGAGTGTCCTCCTAGCCCAGTTTACAAGCATGCAAAATTATTTAACTACAGATTGTTATTATTAATATAGGACATCACACAGACACATAAAATTTGAGCTGAGCTGAGCTTTCTTTGGGTTTTCCATCTTCTCAGTGACATTATGCTTGAACCAGACAGAGAAGTATTTTATATTCCCTCTTCTAATATTTAGAGGAGAAAATATAAGTAGCATTTACATAATGTTGTGCTGTCTCACAAGAGACATTTAATTGTACATTTTGCAGGATATTTTATTCTTTTATAATTTGATGTTGCAGACAGTTGTACATACTTTTTCCTGAAATCTTGATTGTGTTAATTATAATGAAAAATACTTCCTTTGGGGATTTTGACTTTTTTTCTGTTAATTTAATCTAAATTGTTCAAGCCATTTATCTTACACTCTTTGCAAATAACATAGCAAATGTAAAGCTTTCTCAGCTAGAGATGCCAGTGTTTTTCCAATAGAGAGACTCATCTTTCAGTATAATTCATGTAAAATATAGACAATTTAATAATTTTGTCTCATTCCTTCAACGTTCAAAGTTCATATCTCATACAGGATGACAGCTGTATTATTCTTTTTCTCCATAATCTGTACACATCTCCATAAATACAAACATTCATTCATGTAAGATGCCACAAAGTGAATATACACACCTCAATTTGTACCTAGTTTACCATATTCATTAATCAGAATTGACACAGTAACCCTCATCCTAAAATCTAGTAAATGCTTTGAACAAGATAAACTTAGTTCCTGATCTATCTGCCTGGTGTGGTCTAAGCCCAGCTGGAAATTAAAAAGCACCATGCAGCCACTTACTCAACCTCCCTCTCTCCCACTGACCTCAGTGGATTGGGAAGAGGAATCAAAGTAAAACTTGTAGGCTGAGATAAGATTAGTATCATCATTGACAATAAAGTAAAATACAGTAATAATGGTAAATGATAATAATATTGGTAATAAAATGTGAAAAATACCAGTGATGCACAATGCAATTGCTCACCACCCACTGACTGATACCAGAGCCCTTTCCCAGACCCAGGCTGGCCGCTCTTCCAGGGAACCCCCCAGCTGATGCTGGGTATGACGTGGTGTGGAATACTCTCCCATGGTCTCTTTGGGTCACCTGTCCCAGCTCTGCTCCCTCTGTTTCTTCTGTGCACCTCCTCACTGGCAGAGCATGAGCCAAGGAAAAATCTCCTTGACTCAGGATAAACATGACTTAGCAAAAACCCAAAACATCAGCATGTTATCAACACCATTCTCATTCCAAATCCAAAGCAGGGCACTTGTAAGAGCTACTGGAAGTAAGTTAACTCTACACTAGCTGAAACCAGGACACTACCACAAGTCTTCAGATCAATTTTTTGTTCTTGTAATCACACTGGCATTTTCAAAAGTGTTTTTTTCTCTTCTATTCTAAAGAAGATCCTAATAAGCAACAGTAAAAACTGAGTATGGATTAAACATCTTCCTTTTGTGATATGACTATCCATAAAACTACCCTGTAATTTGTGAACTGCTCCATCATGCGTGTTTTTAACAGTGTCTAACCCTGAACAATGCTGGAGAAGAAACAAGTAGAAATTTCCTGGTTTCTGGATCAGCAGGAAAAGGAAAGTATAGCCTTAACACTGCTCCCTGGAAAGCACAGGTATAAATCACTCCTTGACACAGAAAAGGGAGGAAACTCCTTCTCATTCTAGACATAAGACTGATTATGAAATAGATCTAATCACTAGAGGTTAACTGTAAAACCATAGGGGTAAAAAACCAACAGCATGATTTTCAAATGGACAGCATGAGATAGATGAGGTATTAAAACAAAATCCATAGCTAAACAATTCTTAAGAGGTTTGTTGCTAGGAAGGCAGGTGGGTTGTTATAGAATACACAACACCAGTTATGGAATTTGGATATTTTTGACAGTGAAACTGGAACAGACCCAATCAAAAATAGTTAGCTGGGGGCTTTTTAATAGAAAAATCCAGAAGTAGTGATGTGTACTTCAAAAGGAGTGCAATTTGAAAAGAATTTTCTTTTTGTAGTTGTTTGAATCTCAAGCCCAAAACCTTTAACCTTTAATCTTAAGGAAATTGGCTGGTATTTTTGACCTTAGAATTAGAAATCCTGTTCCCATCTGAAGCACGCAGGTTCAAGGTCTTGAAGTTCCAAAGAATACTGCCATGAAGATAATACTTGAAAGGCTTCTAGTAATGAATGAGATTACCAATTATTTCACCTAACTGCCTTAAAAATTCTATTGAAAGATGAAAAGTACTCTCTCCCAGGAAACAAAGATTACAGTAGGTAAGACAGGATATTCACTGAGAGGAATTAGACCAAGTTCTGTGTCTTCCTTTTAAGTTTGAGCCAGACTTAAAAAGTCTTTCAAACCCAGACTTCTCCAGAAACCTCTATCTCACTTTCTGACTCTCTAAACTCCCACTCAGCCTTCTTCCTACAACCTTCAATGAGTTTGTAACTTCACTAAGTTACACAGTGATGTAAATGTTTGGCCAGATATTCCATAACATAGAGTTGGGTTTTTTCCATCTTCATCAAAAGCACCAGATGTGGAATACTGACAGAGACAAGACATTGGATCAGGTAAACCTGATTCCTTGAAGTGAACAGGGAATTTTCTTAGGTGCATCTCTAGTCTTGCTTTCTGTTCCAGAAAACAATACTGGGTTCTGCTCATCCCAAAGCCCTCAGTATTTAACTGTCTGATTATAACGTTGCACCTAGATGAAAACACTTCAGAGAAGCAAAAGGAAAATCATAGCCAGGGAATTTTATGCAGGCCAGTCATGCACAGAAGATGTAGAGCCTGTCAAAGCACTCACACCTCCAAAAACTGGGACTGTGTTTAATGGGAGGAATTTCAAAACTTCTTCCTGAATAAGTTAGAGACAATTTCCCTGCCGAGAGAGAATTGAGAGGAAGCTGAATGTGCATGATGCATTTATATCACTTTCAGAAAAAAATACTGGCTATGAATTCCATGAGCAAGGGCTCTATTCTGAGAAAATTGCTGACTACCTACATCAATTTCTTCAAATGAAAGAGATGCTTTACAGGTTTTATGTTGGTACAAAATACCTGAGATTTTCTTACATTCCTCAACCTCCATTTTTAAAAAGTCTTTACATGTATTGTCTCTTTCAAATATTCTGCTTGTGTATCACAGTTTGAGTTAAAGATAATAAAGATAATAACAAACTTACTTCATTATTAAAAGAAACTTACTACTTATTCTTCAGCCAGTGGTACAGCCGGTGTGAAACTATGTGAATTTGGACCTATTACCAAATGATCATCTCCCCTCCACATCATCCTAGGCTGTTCAAAAAACTAGCAGGCTCTAACAATATGGCATCTGTACTGCCTGATTTTAGAACTGCTATCCCAAGTATCATATGCAGAAAAATAATTTTTTAGAGGCCAGCATTAGCCAAGAAAATCTATGAGCACATGGCAAAGATGTAAAGCACACTTGATCTTAACAGACTCAAATGGAAATTTATGTCAATTGAATTCTTGGGACCAGGGCAATCACTTAAGTTTGATGTCATGAAACTATTCTCCCCCCCAAGGCCTGACTGTGAAAGACTGTTGGAAAAGTCCTTCTGCCTCACAGATCAATGAGGAATGCAGTGCTCACTTGTGTTTCTATCACTACAAGAGCCTCAAATATTTCTTTTTTTCTGCCTTGAATTAATCTTCTGCTTTGTCTGAAGTTCTTTATACAAAGTGGTTGGACTTATAAAGGGATATTGAGTGAAGTGCATCTGTTGTGATAAACCAGCCATACAGCAAAATATTTTAAAATTTCCTTCTGAGCTGGGACTGCATGAAATCCAGTCTACTCCCTATGAATTCATGAGGCTGTACCAAGTAATGTCTCCTCAACTTCATCTTTCCAGACTCCAGCCAACTTGTGTACCTACCTCCATTCACACAACATGTACCCAGTATCCTTGCTGGATACTCCGAGATGGCAGAGAGACAGATAAATAGCTTGAGGTGTTATTGCTGCAGGTAGTGAGAATTCATGGTCACCAATTGTTTGGAAATAAGAATGGTCTCATTGGGAATGCAGCCCATGTGACAGCACTTGTCATGAATGCATCCTATTTGTCAGCTTATGTTGAAACATAGTACATAATACAGCACAGTTAAAAAAAGAAGCTGCATTGATGAAACCCTGCTAACTTTAAAAAACCGCAACAAAATAATGGACTTGCTTTCCCAAAGTGTTTGACAATGGAACAATTTCTGTGGGGTTGATTTCTTAGATAGGGTGGATGCTTTCCATTTCCTCAAAAACCCTAATGGCTTAATAGTTAAAGCATTATTCATTCCTTTCTCGATTGGGCTGGTAACAGCCCAGTAATGTGAGATCTATTAAGATTCTCAAAAAAATATCCTGGATTTTGCATTGTTTGAACTCTTAATTATGAATTCATTTGGGCTGAATAATATCCATGATATGCTTGGAGATTTTGATGTGGAAAATCCCATTAATAAAGAACAACATCTGAGACCTTGAAATATTCAGAGAGCTTTTTTTGCAATCCCCAGAGTACAGAAAGCCTTGAATGCTTACCAAAGAGGGTGATGCACGTCTATTCTGTCTCCTAAAAACACTTCCTCTTTCAGATTTACAGTCACTGAGAACACAGAGCAATTTTGATCAAAAGAAGCAGCAGCAGCTGTAAGGGAAAAATGTTCATTTCTGATTGCCTCATCCGGATAGAAGAGGGTAGTAGAATAATTTTATTACACCAGATGCAGTAGAGGGCTTTATTTCATTTAATCTGGAGAACAGGGGAATTTGTCATATAGAGAAAATGAAAATAACCTTGTTCTTCTTGCCACCACACAGGCATGATGGTTATTGGCTGAGCTCACAGAAGAAGCTGGAGTTTATGATGACTATTTACTAACTTTCTCCTGCATGACTGTCCTAAGAGAGCTGGTATTTTTCTGCACTCCAGAGACATCTTCTGTTGAAAAGTTATTTTTGTTTGGTATTTGCTGGAGAGCATTTGTTTTGGGAATGTGAGCTTCTGGGATTTGTGGTAGGCTCAAAGTTTCAACTGTATGCCATAGAATACTATTTTTTCCTTAGAACAGACTTAATGTTTATGTTGGAATTTATTAACACTTAGAACATTCTGTATGCTGAAGCCTTTCTTGACTGGCAATGTGCACTGATAACAAAAAACAGGCACAGATTTTTGGGTCTGGGTGTTTTTTTAATTCTATATCCTTTCACTAATAAAACATGTACAACGCCATTTATCTGAGTTTAGTTTTGAAGTGTATATTCTGTAGTTGAATATGCATCATTAATTCAATTCTGTGTCTCTGGGTCAAGTGCTTTTCGAGCAAGAGCTTTGACTAAAGTTGCTAGAGTCATCCATTACCTATTTTTTTGAAAAATAGATTTTAAATGTCAGTCTTGTGACATGTTAATATACTGCAGCTTCTCAGGACAAATGTTACTATCTATACAGAATGGAAAGCAGGGAAGAATCAAGCCTGATACTTACCAATGAAGGAAGGCCAGGAAAAGGTACTAAGCCCATTCTCTGAAACATAGAAAAGGAAAACCAAAAGTTACGAATTCCTTTTCCTCTAAAAGGAGAATGATAAGCTATAATTTGTTTTCAATGGACTGGCAAGGTCATTAACATATATATACATAATATACATTATTATTTAATAGCTGGAATCCTCTCTGTTATTATGGCTAATGTCATAGGAGTCACTTCATTTTTCATATCTTTACAGCACTTACAGTCTGCTCAATTTCCTTATTTTCCAAGGCCATGGAGGTGAAGCATAACTACAGGGGCTTTGTAAATACTTGGGACAGCATCAGGACAGACATTCCTGTCAGTGCTTTTGTCATTGGCCCTGCTTGTAAATTTTTTTTTAGACCCAGAAAGACAGATCATCTTTTCTCTTCACCCTTTTTCATAGAGATGTCTAATTTCATTCCCTTAGGCTTCTTTATTAGCATTTACTTCTTCCCACCAGTTATTACGGAACATCTTATTTTAAAAGATGGGAGGAGATTATCAAGAACTGGGAGGCAGTGAGTGCTAATTCAAAGAACAGAAAACTACTACCAAAAAATGCTTGTGAAATATGCATTCATGGTGCACAGTGTTCTGTGCCTGAGGAATTGCATCTACATTCTCCATTAACTGCAGAGAGAGCCGTTTCTAGTCTTATAGTCAATAGAAAACAGGAGAAATGTGTACTAGAAACATACAGAGTACACTGAGAGAGTTTCTGCTGATGGGTGACAGAGCTGAATTCAGTCAAGAGTCAAGGTTCTAAACAACCTGCCTGCGAAAAAGCCTATCAAGTCTGCATTATTTATGCTGCAAATCACGCATTAGGGCCTTAAATATCTGAGCTGCCTAACCCTGTTTTAGTCACTAGAGGAGGCAGTCAGTATAAAAGCACTGCCAAATTCCTTGTGTTCTGATAAACAGGGTAAAATGAAGTCATGCTGCTGGTAGACTGAGATGAAAAGTTAGCAGCATGGTCCTGAAAGCCTTTTCTGCTTTGCCTTTCCTGAAAGAAAAAACAAAAAAAACCCCAAAAACATTAAAAAAAAAAAAAAAACCCAAACCAAAAAAACACCAAACTAAAGAACATCAATAAAGCATACTGTTATTTTGTGATACCACTGGCTTTTTGTGTTAAAAGCTATAACTATTACTGCTCACCCATAGATTTGCCATTTTTTTTTGTGTGGATTTCCATTACTCCATGTAATTTTTTTCGTTATAATTGAATGTATTTGTTAGGTATGCAGTTCCCTACAGTGGAAAGGGCTTCCTGCTAAGAATGGGACATCGGGAATAATAATCACATCCTTTCCTGGATCATAGACATTCGGAGTAAATAACACAATCTATATCCAATCTAACTTCACTGATGCCAGAACTTCCTTCCTTCCTTATCATTATTTATTCCCCATCTCTCCTGTTTCGTGAACCGCTTGAAGATGCTGATGGGAGCAGGGTAGTCTACCCGGCGCTGGCAGAGCCTGTGGTGCGAATCCGCGCTGGGGCCGGGGAAGGGGAGAATTCCAGGGGCTCGGGCGCCATCTGCTGCGGCCATGGGGCCCTGGAGCCGGGAGAAGGGCATCGCTCGGGGGCCAGTGTGGGCTTGGAATCGGAAAAAAATAACCTTCGGTGGCCTGTGCTACTTGAATTGGTTTTTTCCTTCCAGGGACAAAGCGTCACGACAAAAGGTATTCAAACGGTGACCAGCAGGTTCATGAATGAACAGAGCACCTTCAAGGAAAAAAAAAAAAAAAAAAACAAAACAACAAAAACCCAAGAATAAAAAAACCCAACACAGCAATTTCTTCAGCTGAGACAACTGAAGCTATTCCATGCTGGGGATGCATTTGGTTCCCGCTTTCATTTCTGCAGAGAACATGAATGAAGCCACTGAAGAGGACTCACTACAGCATCAGAAAAACTAATGGTTTTGTGCTTCAATGAAAAAGAGAGGAGCTACAGGGAACTTGTTTAAATAGAGAAACATCGGGCAGAAGGCAAGTTCAAAGTAGTGACATGAAGAGGTACAGTCCTTTCCTAGGAGGGACTCCACTTAGAAGAGGGTCTCCCAGGGTTATCATGTGCTGTTCCCATTTCTCTAATTAGATATATCACCCATGGAGAGAACAATGAAACTGACTGACATTAGAATACAAGGTAGACTGGAATGGGATTTCCAGTGCTCCTACAGGCAGAAGAAAGCAGCTGATGATAAATTGCTTTAAGTACCCAGATAAAGATGGAAGAGGCAACCATAGCCTCATTTTGAATTAGCTATCTGACATGCACTTTAATCTGTGGGAAGCAGGCTTGAGAACAAGCACTGACTCATCACTGCATCCCACTCAGAGAGTCAGCATTCTGTCCCTCTCTTCATGTTTACAGCTCAGATACTCCCATGAGAGTGGAGGATTCCCATGTGCCTTGTTCCAGTCTTCTGCAGGGGGATAAATTTAATTCTGCCATGCAAATGTGCCTTGTATCCCTATACATAGAGAAGCAGCCTCCACAGCTGCCTCAGAAAGAGTTGTTTGTCCTGCTCTTTAGGCTCTGAGGAGAACACTTGTTTGTCTGACCAGCTTTTCCCAAGCCCCAAAAGATCCATTAGCCATCCTCAGGGGGTGAGCAGCAGTGGCTCTGGTTAACGATGTCAGAGCTGAGGAACAGGCTGTCCTACCTGCTGGAGAGCTCATCCAGCAAACCACTCGTGGCTACTGCAGATGTTAAAGCTTTACAACCACATTTGTTCTGCCCTCCCAGCAGCAAGCTCCCACAGCGTGGGAGTCAGGGGAGCCGTGGGGGACTGACACATTGGCGGTGCAGAGGATACGATAAAAAATGTCCAAGGGATTGCTACTGTGCCACTCAGTGGGCTCGCTCAGCCCACCCCGCCGCACCCACCCCAGCCCCAGGGCTGCACAGCAAGGAAAGAAACAAACCAAAGAAACCCAGTCGGTGCTCTAGCTGCATGCTTCTTTGTGATGCATTTAACCAAGGGACTGAATTGTTGTGTTTCAGCACTGATGGTGTTTTGTGTTTCTGAAAACACATTTTAAACAGTTGCGAAGTGAGCTCTCGGTGCGTATGAGTCTGGTTTATGCTCTTTCACACAGCCTCACATTGAAAAGCTTTACAAGACAGGTAGGTGGGAGAAGGGCTAAAAGCATATACCCTGGTCTGCATTTGCAGGAAAAGAAAGTTCACAATTTCTAATGGTACTTGAGTCATTTGTTTCAGGTGGATTTATATCTCCTTTGCAATTCAATTTCCATGGATATCTTGGTAAAAACTTGAATGACAAAAACACAAAACAAAGATTGATAAAAAAGGAGTACAGAAAGTGTGCCTAATGTATTTTAAAGTGTCTGTCCCAAATGTCAGTGCTGAAAAAAATACTTTAAATCTTGGTCTGAATACCACTGAATTCTATGGAGATCATTATGAAGGGTCTAATACCACTGAATTCTATGGAGATCCTTATGAAGGGTCTAAAACAAAGCTAATGGGAGATCATAATTCATGCTATTAATTTGTATCACAGTAATATTTAGGAGCCTCATTTGTCATCAACAAACTTTTTTTTGAGTAAAGTATCATACAAAAAGAAAAAAACTGACCCCCATATTAATAACTCTCTGCTTGAAGTATATGTTGAGTACTCACTACAAATTGCTTCTGAACAAGCTACAAGGCAAACTATTCTGCAGACACTGTTTGGTGAATAATGCTGAACAATTAATAAATTCTAGATAACTGCAAGCAGAAACACACAGCAAAAACCAGATAATTTTTTCCTCATGCTTTGTTCATCCATCTCTCCTCAGCAGGTACTTCTGGGGCAGGTTGCCATGGGTGGTGTTGATTTATTTGATTAATAAATGCCTGTTCACTTACTAAGCAACCACTGGAATAAAGTCTCCCTGCAATAAAACTATTTTATATATTATGGTAAATTAAATTGAGTCTTTTAATGCCTCAGGCAGTAATGTATTTTTAGAAATCATGTTACCATCACATAATTTTAATGTAACTAGATCCATCTTCAAATAACTTCCAAAATAAAATGAGACAGATAATGGGCTACACCTGGTAAGAGAAAAATTTTTCTCTTCCTTCCATACTAGGACAGTACCTTCAGGGCCTCTAACATGACACAGGGCATACTCCAGCTAAGCATGGTACAGAAGTCAAGCCATAAATCCAGTACAACAGGATGTTTTAGCATCAAAAGCACTTGCAGCACTTACTGTCCACCACACCAAAGTTCAGCAAAGTCACCTCAAAATCTTTTACTTTACAGCGTTCTTTCCATAAAAATACAGTGGTATATCACAGACTAGAGATAAAAAACACATCAACATTTTAAAACCAAAACATTTTGGAGGAAGAAAGTTGTATTGAAACTAATTTGCTACACATTTTACACATACAATACAAAACGGAGTTTTTACAACAACATATGGAAAGTATCTAAATCAGTAAGACAATGACTTTCATAAATCACTCCAGGTTCCAACTTTAAATTATGTCATGTTCCCTCTCTCAGGGGATATTCACTACATCTCATACAAACTCGTGGTTATGTATGCACTGTATTCCTGACTTTATAGGGAATGATGTCATATCAACACATAGAGCATATGTAAAATGAAGAGTAAACACTGCTTTACATGATTCTGACCAGATGAACCCACACACTCCCTATCACTTCCCTTTGGCTTAAGGGATTCTTTTCTTCCTGTTTACATGATTTATTAAATGGATTCACCAAAACTTTGGGGGATTCCTCTTTAGACTTTATTTTTGCAGCACCACACAGTAGATAGCAGTGTCCAAGAGTAATGTGGGACAGAAATCCCATTTCTCTAATCTCAGGTACTTAAAAGCCTCAGGCTCATACAAGAGCACAATTGCCCATGACTACAATAAAGATTTATGAGATTTTGATCAAAAAGCCTGTTAAAATTCAGTTAAGAAAGCTGCTTGTGACTAGACCTACCTTTCCTTCAGGTCACAGACAGGTTTACTGGACAAACTCAATTTTTAGTATCAGCCTTCTGTTTCATCTTCAAAAGCTACAGCAGTGCATATTTCTCTACTAAAAAAAATGTAAAAAGAGACTATATGACAAGTAAATGCTCCAATTTTATCTCCTGTTGTCAATAAATGTCTCCCTGTTCATACTGTTCATATGGTCTCAAATTACCATCTCAAACTAACAGAACAAGAACTTTGCCCAGTGATTTTAGATAATGAAAATGTAGCTTCAATATATTTCTATTAAATCAGTCTTTAGTGAAGTTTTAGTGAAGGCAAGATACAACAAAAGCAGAAATTTTACTGTGCTGGCATTGAACATACATGCATTTATGAGTATGGTTATGTATTATAATGATTTCATAATTTTTATTGTTGAACACAATAAGAATATAATCCTTTGACAGGAGACTTCACCTACTACTCCTACTACTATTACCACTTTAGTTACCTGTGAACTAACTGAACTTGTTCTGGAATACTGTCACAAAATAAACACACAATCCTAAAACTTAGCTCACATGAGGATCATACTTTTGTAGGAATCACATGTCCATCTGCATAGTACAGTTGAATGTGGCAAAATAAACATTCTTTCTCCAACTCTCTAACAAAATCTTAATTAATGGTGTCACTGATTTGCTTCAACATTTGAATCTGTATGGTTCAGACCTCCTTTGACTCTAGCAACCATAGATTGTTTAAAGCGGTCAGAACAAAGTGCAGTAAATTTCTATATGACTATTTTACTAAAATGCTAGCTTTTTATTTCCAGTGACCTGGATTTGAATCCATTTTTAATCTGAAATTATTGTGTAGTTGCCAGAATTTAAAGAGAAAGAAATGTGCTGTCAGTCAGTCATCTCTATTCTAGAGATGATTCTGGTTTCCGACCTGAGACCACAGATTCTCATAAAATAGCATTTTGTGCTCTCTTTCAAATCCTGGGCAAAGCGAAAAAGATCAAAGCTCATAAAAAAAAACCCCCTATATTCAGCTTTAATTTAAAATGAAATTTGGATATACAGTATATAGGCCAATAACAACCACATTGTAATAAATCAATAAACCACAATTCTATAGTGCAAGTAGCTGCAAAAAGAAAGAAAAAAATACCAGTGCTATTTCCTAAGCAAGATATGGTATCTTTTACTTTACTGGCAGTAAGAAATGCAGGTCCCTCCAAGTGTGATATTATCTGTTTCATATTTTCAGATCAGCTTTCTGGAAATAACCAACAGCTTCATTGGAAATTTCATGCCATCTCCCAACAGAGGTACACAGGTGAGTGGGCAAATACTATGTACAGTTAGTGGACAACCGATTTTTTAACTCAAGGACACTGAAAAATCTAAAAGTTTTGAGTTGCAGGGGATGCTGTTTGAATGTTATACTCTTTCTTCTTTCTCTCCCCTCTTTCCTTTTCAAAAGCTGAAGAATTCAGAGATTAGAAATTTCTACGCAAGCAAGCCCTCAATGGGCACAAAATTATTCCCAACAAAATTAATAATTTGGATATATGTGAAATGACTGGCACAGAGTTCAAGAGCTTCCCTGACACAACTGGTGAAAATTACAGGGGTTTTTAATGTAATTTTTTAATATTTTTGTTAACTTTTCATTTTGGAAGTATGTAGCAACATAATTATATTATATAATTTTATATATATATTTTATATATATAACCAGCATCTCAGCTTGTAAACCTGTCACTGATTTTTTTATTTCCCCCAAGAACCACAGATTATTCAAATGACTAAAACCAAATATACTGAATGAAATCTAAGATATTAGCCCAAGTTCTGTAGTTTTTTGACAAACTTCCAGGAGAGTTACCACGTGTTTAGTATTTGCTGAGCAGTGGGTGTGTTCAGAAGGATCTGTACCCTTCTGTACAATGTACAGTCATTGCTCATTGTCTCAAACAAAATAAAACAAGCAAAAAAAACCCAAAAAGAAAACAAACCAACAAACCAATTTTGTTTAAAGACAAAACAACCAGGAGAAAAAACTGGGGACTTATAATGCCCTCACACAATCCATTATAACTCTTAAAATAAATGTGAAACACAAAATATCCCATTGCACATTCAAAAAATAACCTGCTTGACCTTGTACTTCTATGCTACCTTGGGCCATTGACAAGCATCCTCATAAACCACCCCTCATCAGCAGCATCTGGCAAGTTTTACAGAGTTCTGTAATAAAAACAAGAAGGGATTGATCAATTTACTTGACACTTGAAAATAAATCTAATTCACCCAGGGATTAACGGCAAAAAGAATTTTTAGGCCAAAGAATTTTGTCAGCAGAGATATACAAGATAAATACTGGCAAATCAGATTTCTAGTGAACATTTAGTCCTAATTTTCATTATAGAGAAACTACCATATTAAAAAAACCCATGCATTTCCTTGAGTATCACAGAATCAAAAAGTTTTTTTTCAATGAATGGTTGTTTCAGGTATCCCAGATGAAATATAGTTTAGTCTTTTTTTAAGTCTGGGTTTGCCAAAAAGTTAAAATTCTCACTAGTTAGATTTGAAACATGCTCACTGAACTTGCAGGCTCTTGACAGCCTACTTAGAGAGATGTTAACTTCACGTGAACTTCTGATGCAATCAAGGTCTCACTACATCTAGAACTGTAAACTATTCAGTCATTTTTGTCATTTTAGCACCAAAGTGGCATTTTAGTAAAAATAAAGGCATTTCTTTAAAAAGATCCTTACGTAAAACAGAATTAAGGCTGAGAATACATTGTTCTTTAAAATATATATCTCTCACATGTAAAAGAAAAACTGGAAATCTGTAGTTAAGATTTTGTTTTCCACACTGGACAGCAGATTACTCTCCTTTGGTGCCTTCAAACACTGAAGGAAGCATAAAGTCTGGAGCCAGCCTGCTCTTGTGGAAGTAGGACGGATGGGACAGACTAAAATTTGACATTGGATTCAGTTTGAAGATACAGGTTCCTACTGAACTTCCTTAACTGCAGACATAAAGCATTTTCAAAGAGATGAAGGGCAAATCTCTGCTCAAACTGCTTGGATATCTTCTTCTACATGCCAAAAGATTTCAGAGCCAAGAAGAAAAAACATGCCAGAGTTAAACAGAAATGAAACTGGCAACATCACTTGTGTAGTTGTTGCATTTTTCTCTCTCTGTCTTTGCCACTGATTGCTACCATTTGGTTTTAGCTGCCTTGGGCACTGCTCCATTCAGTTCAAAATTAATTCTCACAGTGACCAAAATTCTTCTGTACTGGGGTCCCCAATCTGTTTTGTGAGTTCCAATACATTCAGATCATCATCTGCACTTTTTACAGCTATCCTAGCTCTAAAAAAACCCAACTGGATCCTCTGGATATTTTGAGATTCACTCATCACCGTGTTATTAATTCTTACACACTCAGTATAAATTAAACAAACTTTGTTACCTATTATGTGTACCCCTGAAATAAAACAGAAAGTAAAATGCAGAGAACACAGCTGCACTCACTTTAGTTCTTGGGGGTCTACACAGTTTTGTCAGATTTGATGAACTCTAATTCCATTGAAATATGCTTCCTTTTGTTCATGGTCAGAAATCTTTCCCACACATGCATTTTTTTCCTAACACACTGAATTAAGGGACAGAAGGTGGATGACAGTTTTATCTTTAAACTGTCTGTCTGTCCCAAGAGCTGAACAATGGTTCCTACCACATTGCAAACAGCAGTTTGATGGAAACAGGGCGACTTCCTAGCCTACTGGTAACCTAACATTTACCTCAGATTTCTCCGCTATAAGCATTAAATTGAAAAATCCAACACTATTTTGCCATGCTGAGATATGTGATACTACATAGCTTCAGCAAGGAATGTTACACACATATACACAAAGCTAACTGTGATTGGTAAGTAGGACATGGATCATAGGGAAGCCTGGTCTGGCATGGGCAAAGCCCAACTGAAGAGTTAAATCAGTTTTGTCTCAAAACTGGAATAAGGTCGCAGATGGGTGTATAGCTATTAATTAACTCACTAAGCCAAGCATGGTAGGTGGGTGTCTTAGTTTGGTCAGCACCTAAAAACCTTAAAATTGTCCCCTGATCTGCTTTTCCCTTGCCCGTGGGAGCACGGTGCACCTGGGAGCAGCAGTTTGCCTGGGATGGGGCAGTTTGTGGAGGGATGTGGGCAGCAAGGCTGGGAGTCAGAAGGCACACCGAGGGCAGGGACCACCCATCAGCTTGTTCACACATGTGGAGAGCAGCAAGGGCATGGCACTGACCTGAAGAGCACTTCAGAAATAAACCAGCAATTTGGAGAGGGAAGGGAGGAATAGAGCTGTTCTGTGTGTTTGGTGGGTTGATGTCTGTTTTCTTGTTTAAAAGTGACACTTCATGTATAGAAAGCAATGATTTCATACTCCTGTATGAAGTTTAAAGGTCTAAATCTGTTGACTTCTTAGTAGCAGCATCAATTTACTCTGAACAAGAATTATATAAATATATTTTTATTAAAACTGTCATAGCTTGAGATACAGAATCTCTCTTTTTTTCCTGTGATCTTATTCCCTGCTCACTGCTGGGTGATTTGAAGTGTTACCAGTCTAGAGTACTTTACTCTCTTCCTATTTCTAACAAGATGATAAAATTAACCATAGTCAAAGAGCATATTTTTGCAGTAAGTAAATGCAAAAGGCTCTGAAGGGCTAAAAAAAATGTTATAAAAATTAAGGTAGACATGCCTGTAATCATCTAAATTTGACATATTTTTCTATGCTAGCTTATTGGCTCAGACATGGAGACTATTGTTGGAGAAAGTGGAACAGTTTGGAAGAAGGGATGTCATAACTGCAGACACAGAAACTGGTTTCAATCTCACTGAATTTTGTGGCAGCCATTGGCTTGATCATGAGGTGTTGCATGTCCAGTAAAGGTGGACTGAAAGAAACTGAGACAGTTTTAGACTGAAAAATGTAAGGAGACCTTCACTCGACTCTTAAAAACTAACAACTGGAAGACTGAACTTCACTGTGGAAGCACACAATGCAATCCTCATAACCTCACTTTATGCAGATTTCACAAACACTCCCTTTCATTTATCAGCAATATTAAATATGCAATTAATTAAAACATATTTGGAGGTGCTTGCATTATTTCATGAGTCTATCCATTAACAGCATCTTAAAAAAATATTTCTGTTTTTTTTTCATTCTCTTGAAAGAAAATATCACCATTTTTTAGCCTTAACATAGCTTTTTCTTAGCCTCTCATAAGATCAATGATAATGATAATAATAACAGGAATTATAAAGCTTACCCTCATTTTCTCTTGCTCCTCCAAACTAGGAGAAAATATTACATTAGGCCCCTCCTGAACTCTGTGACTGGTGAGAATAGCCAGGAGATGTCTCTAAAATTTTATTCTTTACAACTGGTGCACCAATAGTACTTTTATGGTTGTAATAAATTGTTTTGCCTGAGACAGTTTTAATAAGAATAGATCTCCTTCCAGTTTTATTGTGGATAGCAAAAAGAAAACATCTTCCATTCTATACAAATCAGATTTTTTTACAATTAAGAAAGTTAAGACTCCATAAGAAAATGAAGATATGTTCCTTCACATATTTACAAGACAAATGTTTTGGAAGACTATCCAGACAAAACTGGAAACACATCTATTTTTCAAGGTTATTTATAGATACAAATGAATATGCTCCATTTGAATTACTTATGCATTCTGTATGATCTGTGTCTAATTTAAAACATAAAATCACTAGCATTCCAACCCAGCTCTTTTCCACTCCCTTGAATGCAGTACCCTGCTCAACAAGTCAGAAACTGAGCAGGAGCAACTGTGACTTATTAGTGATTTCAAAAAGATACCTGGCAGGAAGATTTTTTAAAAATTAATAACCATGCTCATTGTCAGAGATAGATGCAGGAATTCATTCTTCATTGTTTCAGAATGTTGTGGTTCATACTAAGCCTTCTTCGCCCAGAGACTTTCCTTCTCCACCTTTTCTGGGAAAAACACTCATTAGCATAGTTTTTTTCACACTATGTAGTTACATTAAAAAAGAGGAAAGTGAAAACCCTATGAAATATATTTTCCATTCACAAAAAAAGGTGAAAAACTTTTTCCAATTTTGATTTCTCAGTGTGTTTGCAGTCTGAAAAAGACATGATTGTCTGAAAATTAAAACATACTGGAAACTTGCAGGCTCTTAGCAAGGCATTCAGAATCACTTTGGGAAACCAAAAGCCTTTACATTCAGCACCTCCAAAGTAAAACCAGTAAGAAAAGACAGTGCAACTGCAACTAATCTGAGACATTATAATTGTTCTTTTTAAGGTGCAACTTTTTAAGATGCAACCCTTCCATTCAAATTCCAAAGTGGGAATTATTCATGAGGATGGATGCAAAGAATTTTTCTATGATTGGATTGCAACAACCTGACAAAGTTGGTGGCTGCATAATCAATATTTATCTGCAATATAATCATACAGAAAGAGTAAGTCTATCAGTGTTGTAAAAGATGTAACAGACTCACTCACTGGAACAAAACAGAAATAATTTTTGGCATTTGAATTTAGTTTTTATGTCCATTTAAGAAGGATAGTACTTTTTATTTAGATATAGATATCTCCAGAACAGACATCTAAAAAACAGATGGCCACAAAGAATTCTGTTTAACCAGTATATTCCAACAACAAAACACAATGTTTAGAGCAACTACAACAAAGTCAATGCTTCTTTAATAAATTCATGTAGGATCTGAACTAAGCAAAGTCACAGTGCTGCCAATATTAACATACCTACCTACAAACATATTGAATACCAGCAGGAAAAACTTGCCAAAACAGAAGTTTTCATTTTTCCTTCCATTCATTGTTGGAATGTTGTTTCACTCTCGGAAAATGGTTCATGACACCTTTTTGTCTTTGTATTAAACCAAGGACCTACATTATGGAGCTCATCTCATCTTCTAAAACCATGCTTTCTTTGTGTAAAAAAAAAAAAAAACCAATAGTACAACATGCACAATGCAGCCAAGAGCAGTAAAGCAAGCTCTGGGAGGTCCAAACTGTGTAAGGAATGGGACAAGCAAAGCACATCATTGCTCCATTGCAGAAGGAGGCCTGTTTATCTCACCTCTAGCACATCAGCCTTTATAGTTGTTATTTTATCCATGTTTTTTATCTTTTTCCCAGTGCTGTTTGGACACAGGTCCAAAAGCTCCAAGTTTTATGCCAGACACAATTCTAGGCAGACTTAATGAAGGCACACCTGGAGAAGGCATTCAGGTGCCTTGTCTTTCTCATCTTTCTTTTCCCTCTCTCTCTCTTAAAGTTCTGCTCTTGCCATGGCAATCTCTTCTTCCTGGGCTGCACATGACATCTGCTGTGCTGCCCTTAGCCAAAGAACATTCTATTTTCAGCAGCTTCCATCAGGCCAAAACTCAGCTGAGTACAGGCACAAAAGAAAATGGAAAGTGCAATTGGTTGTGCAATTCACAACTAAGAGTGTAAATCCAAAAGAAGTGTTTTCTGGTATTATAAGGCCAGAAAATAAAGAGGAAGCAAACATTCCAGTCAGATGATAAGGATGAGATAGAGGTCTGGCAGGGAAAAAAAATGAGAAAACACCCCAAATCTACTGATACCTGATCTTATTTCTCTGTCATAATGGGCAAATTTTCCAAGGGTGGTGCCTTTAGTGCCAACAATTCAGACATTGCTGAGCAGTTGAAAACTTATTATCTGATTGGATTAAATGGGAGGAAGGGTGGGGTGAGTTCTCAGTTAAATTTTGGCATTTTAACCTAACAAACAATTAAGACATATTAATTTAGAAAATAATAAAACAAGCCATTTAACCATACAGAAAATCAAGATACTATGTTTTGGGAGTATCTAGTAATATTTCCCAACATTTTGCACTATTTATAAAATCATAAGAATTTAAAACAGGAAATTAGAAGCAAAAAAGGAAAACCAAACATCTTCAACTGAGATTTGAAAGCAAAGAGTATACAAGCATAAGAAAAATACAGTTGGTAATATTCTATCGAAAGAGTAGTACATGTGAAGCTATTGAACCAACATATCATAACTGGGGCTTTTGGAAGCAAAGTTGTAAATATAAACTGTGAAGGATATTCTTCTGCCATGGGCGAAGAACAAAATAAAAGAGTGAAGTGTTTAAAAGATGGATGTAATGAAATGGTCATCAGATTAGACTGTTGCCTTTTTATCATCCACTATTTCTGAAACCAAGGATAATTGAAGTAACATTTAAGAATTAAAAAGAAAAAATATCTAATGAGTCCTTCAAAAGTGACATTTTAATTTATCTTGATCTTGCTAAGTGCAAAAAAAAAAATCCCTGAAGACTTCATTCACTATGCAGTATATAGAAGACAAGATACCAGAAGGCCAGATATCTTGACAGGACTACAGGGCATTAAACTTATGTGGATTAATTTAATACAGAGCTAACAGTAGTCCTCTGCCTTTTCTAATTTTCATTTCCAAATGTATTTTACAATGACTTTCAGAAGCCTTGATGGTGAATCTATGACCCTAAAAAAGTAATTTTTTTTTCTTCTTAGTCCTTCTTTGTAGGCTGTCTAAATATATCTGTGTACAGGTGACAGCTACTGGACTTACAAAGGTAACAAATGCCAGTTGATAGTGTTTGAGAAAGGAATACTCTTAACAAAGACACAAAGAATTCTTTCTTATTCCAGAAAACGCAACTGCATGGATGAAACAGATGCAGAATTTTATGACATCTCTGATTGCATTCTACATCAAATTCAGTTTAAATCTTAAACAAGAGCAAGGCACTTTAGAAGGCTTAAAACCAAAGTGTTAGTGACAGTATTAGAAAAAACATCAAACTGCATTACTCATGTGGGGTTCTGTATTAAATGCCACTCAAATAAGCCTTGTCTACATACTCCGTAAGTCCTTAATAATGATGACAATAGTTATAGTAAAATACAGCAGTTAAAAGGATGACAGGCTTTCAAGACAAACAGTCCTGAATTTCCTAGTAACCTGCCTCCTTTCAGATTATATTCATTTCTTTTATGAATTAAATACGTAGTGACGTGTTTTGGACTATGACATGCAGGCCACACCTACAAAACAGGGACCAACAATCAGGAAAAAGTGAAATTAATGAAAACCAACTTCTCAGAGCTGTGCTGTGACTTAGGAAACTGTCAGGAAACTGTCATGCCTTTCAGATGTATTAAGAAGGGAATGCAAGGGAGAGACAAGAGAGGATCTCAGCTCTGCATGGAACAAAGCACAAGGGAGCACCTCATCCACTTTTGGGATCCATGTTTTCTCTACTTTTTCAGAATTGTTCATAAAGGCATAAGTAAAACTGAAAGAAGCTTTTTTTCTTTCCTAGTCCAAAGTAGAATACAGCTAAGAGATGAATCAACACTTTTGGCCAATTATAGCACATCATACAGTGTTTCCAGGCACTGTTCTCTGAGATCTCGCTCCATCCTATCTAAGATTTCCTTAGTGTCAGTTTGAAAGCTGCTGACCATGTGAATGACTTACTGACTTTCAATCATGCCCATCCCTGCCACTGAGGAAGGATTTTTATGTTCAAGTTCTGCAAAACACTGGGGATAGCTTATCTATGTACTGATGTATAGGCACACATTTAAATATATTTGTGTAATAACAGAAAGTACCAGAAGACAGTGCTGAACAATGTCCATCAAACTTTCTTCAGGAATGAAAATTCCTTGTTCTAATCCATGTAAAGATACCTAATTAAAAGGTTCAATTTCAAATCCCTGTAGTAAAATCATATTAAATTAAAATTAAGTATTTTAATCAGATGCATGTATCTGTAATAGAATTATTTAGTTTGGGAAAGATCTTTAAGGTCATCAATTCCAACTGTAAACCTAACACTGTCAAATCCACCACTAAACCATCTCCCTAAGTGCCACATCAACATGTCCTTTAAACACATCCAGAGGTGGTGACTCTACCACAGCCCGGGGTAGCCTTTTCCAATGCTTGACCACCCTTTCAGTGAAGAAATTTTTCCCTAAAATTCAATCTAAACCTCCCTTAGTGTAACTTGGAGCCATTTCCACTTGTCCTATCTCTTGTTACCTGGGAAAACAGACCAAGCCCCACCTGGCTACCCCTCCTGTCAGGGAGTTGTAGAGCAGTGGGGTCACCCCTGAGCCTTTTCTCCAGGCTGAACACCCCCAGCTCCCTCAGCCACTCCCCACAGCACTTGTGCTCCAGCCCCTTCCCCAGCTCCACTGCCCTGCTCTGGACACGCTCCAGCCCCTCAGTGTCCTTGCAGTGAGGGGCCCAGAGCTGGCCACAGCTCCCGAGGTGTGGCACCACCAGTGCTCATGTACTGTGTGACACCACAGACACAACAACATTTAGAACATCCCTTCTGCTATCCACTTTTTGCTTCCATTTTCACAGGTAGTCTAGAATATGAACCAGGATAATAATTCATGATGATAATTTCTCATTTATCTTGCTGAAAATAGCTGGATGGAAGGGGACCAATCACATTACCTCTGCCCCTCATGCAAAAGACTAATAAAGGGAGAAAACTGCTTACATTACTGTGCCAAATATTATTTTATAATTTTCTACAAAGGAAAACGTAAGAGAATAAATGCATATGCTAGCTATACAATGCATGATCTCATTTGCAGTGCATTAGGAAAAATATGTCCAGCAGCATATTGTTTGGACATATGGGTCACATTGACTGTTTGACTGCTTATCAACAAATGACAAACATGGGCCTGCAGAATAACATTTGCTTCTTTTATTCTCCAGCTAATGAAAAGCATTCCTTGTAGGTACTTAAAACATAAGAATCATAGGGAACACAAAAGGCTTCTCCTACTGCAGGACTTGCTTTTAAATTTTATTTTGTAATCTAAATGTCTTGATATATAGAGATCTCATTTCTGATTAAATATATACCAACTAAAGAACATCCTAATTAAGGAATTTGTCTGGGGTTTGAAAATATTCCTATTTTCTAGGTTATTTTTTTAATCACCAGAGTGGACAGATTTACCTACTTAAAATAGAAAAGGTTAACAGTTTGCAGCTCATATGCATTGTTTGACATAATTTTTTTCAACCTGTGACCTGAGTTGTGTTAGGATGCCAGTGCGTTCAAACAGGATTAGTGGGAATCCTTGCAACTTTTCAGCTCCTCTAATGCTCCCTTTTGAGCCTGTTACCTTTTAACTTCATGCTCTGTGAACAGAAATACATTAGTATAATTCTGATAGTCTTCCAAAGAATAAAATACATTCATAGCTTTCTGGTGGTCTTCCTAAGAATATATCCAGTGCTTTTGGCATGCTGCCGACTACAAACTTAATCAAATGAAAGGGAGATATGGTGGCTGTTTTTTTTATTCCTGCCTGGATAAAGTGAAAGAAGAAGTTACTGGAAGCCACTTCTTCATTTTATATATGTTTCTTCTTCTCATCAGCTCAGTTTCTGATATTTAAGGAGAATTATTATTCTTTTCACCATGCCATAATTTATAAAACAGTTCATATATGACAGTTTTCTACATACTATACTGAAGCAATGTTAGTAAACATATTTATTGTAATTAATCTGTTACAACTAAGAACTTCATGGTGATAAAGTAATAAGACTTCCTTCATTAATGTACAAGCCTTTACTACTCCAGCTAATGGAGAATCCCAGGCAGCATGTGACAGCTACACAGTTCAATCCAAGCCCAACCATAATTTCCTGCTGTTCAACAGAATTTCAGTCTCAAATATCAGTAATGCTGTGCCTTATGAACATAATAAATTAGATTTCATTTCTCATATAAAGAAGGAAAGTTTTGTTTGTTTTCTTAACATAAAAAGTAATATTCCAAGGCTGTCTCAGGGAATTTAGTAAGGACCTAAGCAATTAAGTTTGGACCTTTACCACAGGAAGATCCTGTATTTTCTTTAGATTCATTAGCATTTTCTTTCCAACTGACCTTAGCCAAATTACAGTATCAAACTTCTTATTCCTCAGATCCCATCTGAGTTTTCTAAGAATCTGTGGAAGGCTACAGTCTTGCATTAATAGGACATACCTGGCTGGACATGAAAGCAGGAGGGAGGAAAAAAGACAGCAAAAACAACATTGCAGATTTGCATTAAGAAATTTATATCTGCCTTCTTCATGTGGTTTCCATTCAGCACTAAAAAATAACTCTGCGTGGAAAAAAAGAGGTTTGTCAAAGTTTTGCTCTTGTTAAATAAGGTCTAATTTGCATCTGCTGACAAAAGTTTTTATTAGCATAACACTAGAAAGCCAATGAAACTAACATCAGCAAAATAGCAAACTGTCCTGACAACTCAATTTTTGTTAATGACAAACAGAAAGAACTGCATGATTATTGTCAAACAAGCTCTGGGGCTGATTCAACTCTTTCTGATGCCTAAGTTTCAGTATTTGACTTCAGGAAGATTGTTATTAGGATCCAAGTGTGTTGCACTGGCAAATATTATAATTTTTGAAAACACTATCAGATTAGTTGGCTGTGATCTATATATTTGGTAAACCCATTTTGTTCTTAATTCCATTCTTCACTTACCTTCAAATTATCCTGTCCTTTGAAATGCTGTATTGGGTTTGCATGGCAAGGTTTTGGTACTACAGGGGTAGAGAGAGCTACAGGAATACAGGGCTGGCTTCTGTGAGAAGCTGCCAGAAGTGTCCCCTGTGTCTGACAGGGCCACCACCAGCAGGCTCCAGGACAGACCCACTGCTGGCAAGGCTGAGCCGTGCCAGTGGTGGTGGCAGTACCTCAGGGATAAGGTATTGAAGAAGAAGGAAACAAAAGTTATTACACAGAAGCTATTGCAGCCAGAGAAGAGAGGAGTGAGACCCTGTGAGAGGAGCAGCCCTGCAGACTCCAAGGTCAGTGCAGGAGAGGCAGAAGGTGCTCCAGGTGCTGGAGCTGGGATTTCTCTGCAGCCCATGGTGCAGCCCATGGTGAGGCAGCTGTGCCCCTGAAGCCCTGGGGGTCCATGGGGGAGCAGAGATCCACAGACAGCATGTGGGGGACAAATGTGCTCTGGCAGACTCTGGTAGAATGTAAGAACAGGCACATGGGGTCACATCAACAGTCCATTGAGCCCCTGCCTCCAAAAGGAGTCAGACACAAGACAAGGGAACAGTGCAAGAACCCAGCACACTGGGTGGACACACCTCTACAGAATGCTTTCAGCTGCTGATATTCCCCAGCTTCAGAGACTTCACAGGTGCATTTTCATGAGTTACATTACAGTTTACAGCAAATAACGAAGACTCACTGCCCCCATCAACCAATACAAGTAGTCTGCTCTGTAGTCTACACTGAGAAAAATTTTGTCCTGTATAATTTGCATGGTACAGACATCACAAACCTGGATTTGATGTAGCTTCCTCCATTATAAGACTGTAAGGTTTAATTAAAATATTAAAAGTAGGGTATGATTAAAAGGCCTCTTCCAGTTCTGAAAGTGAAAACATGGAAATTAGAATTGAAAGAAATATCAGCCGTATTTTCCAAAGGCAGAGAGAATACAGTTATATATTATTAACTCAAATGTAATGTCACCCACCCTCAAGGGTAAATATCTAAGTATTAGCACATCATAAAGAGACTGCATTTTTTTTCCTTGTGCAACAACATCAACTTCTTCATGTACAAGAGCAGGAAACCATAATTTACTTTACCAGATAGGTAACATTTCCTCATATGACTTCATCACTGGAATAAAGAAGAAAACATCAAAATGTTACAGAATATGTCTCAATCCCACCGGAAATCAAGCAGAACTTATGTTAATAGAAATTTGCCCTTTTCAAACTCTACCACAGATTCCTTTCACTATGTTATGTGTATTAAAGCAGGTATCAAGAAGATCTGCTTAGTTGTCTGTTACACAAATTACATGTAATTTTTAAATGCCTAAGTAGTCTTAACTCATTTTGAAAAGAGGTATTTTGCTTCGGAATTTTGTCCATCATAGACCTGGACACTGGTTTAAAGAGGGATGTTTCTTTTGAGTTTTACTGTCACTGTAGTTTTTTCACTGTACCCCTTTTAAGCCAGGTCCTATTTTTTTCTGCCAAAATGTGCAATTATTTAAAAGTAGAAGAGCCTGACTTAAACTTCTATCCTCAGTACTGACTTCCCAAGGGGGGATCACAATTAGACACTGGAGAGTAATTAAACCAACAACATTGCAGCAAGTGCTTGCTTATCTTGTACTTGTCAGCATGTATATAACACAGCTTTCCTCTCTGCCAGGAGCCCTTAAAGCTCGGAAAAATTGGAACCTCCTGCTTCAGCTGATAGTTTGGCAAATTGTCCTTTGATACATCTGAGTGCAGTTCTTTTGACTGCAGATAGAGTTTGCTTTTGCAATCTTTTTAAAACACAAACCACTGATAGAAGGGGGTTTTTTTAAAGTACAGTTTACTGTTGGCTAGTTGAGCGTCTTCATGCTAAAGTCCATTCCAACAAAAAAAGCACAGTCTATTCCAACAGTTCAGATTGGGACTGAATGAAAATAAATGATTATTTGCTGAATTGCCAGTGATACAAAACACTTCAGTGAGGTCAGTGCTCTGATATAATCCTTCATGAATACAATGAACTATCCAACCAAAGTTGCCATTCTGATACAAGCATGTTATTAAAAAGAAAACCTGTTAGAAACAACTCTGAAGTCAACATCAAAGATTGGGGGAGGAGATTTTTTAGTGTTGAGTTTAAACACAAAAGATGTCTTATCATCTGGTCTTCACTAAGAGGAACTTCAGTGGAAATTTTGTCTGAGAAAGCAGGATTGTAATTATTACTGCTTTTAGGGTCCATAACAAGTGGAAAAACTAATAAGGATTATTTGCCTTGTCTCAAACACTGACAACACCATCTATGGTTTTCTGGGGCCATAGATAGTGTTGTCAAATTTCTGACGAGGACTTCAGTATCTGATGAACTTTCTGGTCATTTAATCTACTCTTCATGTCCTCTATTAATTCTGTGAAGTAATAATTATTCAGACAACAGATTAGAAAGCAAAGTATCTGCGATTAATTCTGACCTTCAACTGCTTGCTATGCATCATCAGTAAATTATTTTTTTCCTCTGTTTCTCACTCGTAAAGTTCAACCACTAAGTAATGGTTAAGAACCATTTACCACTCTTAAATGTGTTTGTATGGCAGGGTTTTATTTTTGCACTGGTCATCCACATTGCGTGACACAGTGACACTTTTGGAGATGGCTCTGAATTTCCAAAATGTTGTTTATGATTTTCTCTGCTTAAACATGAGGCTCATATTCCAACAGGAGTCAGTGCAGCCCTATGTCTAGGTACTGATATGATATTCAACACTACATCACACTTGATAGCCTTGGAAATTTAAATAAATATAGTCTAGAAAAGTTAAAAATCATCCACTGAGGAGCCAGAAATAGTACAGTCATTTCTTCTCTGCATCAATTTTGACAGAGATGTCTTTTAATTCAACTCCATTATGACATGATTATTTGTATTGCACCATTCACAAATAGCTACAGGAAAGTGTTGTTTGGCTTACAAAAAAACCTAACATTTAAGCAGGGAGGAAAAGATTCCTTCTAGAGAAAGGATCAACAGACAAGTAATGCAAGGCTAGGAAGAGTGAAACCAGGAGTTAGAAGCCTAGGAATTGGGTGGATTCACCAAAAAGGTAGAAGCAATATCTGTGGTAGAACAGAGCAGCATGAGGTCTCCAGGCTGTGAAAAAGCTACAATCCACTCAGCTGGACTCTTCTGAACATCAGGTCACAGGGCCTTGCTCCAGATGGCATGGGAAGGAGGCAGTGAAGCCAACAGTAGAGGTGCTCCAGTGTCACTACCTTTCTCCAAGACACAGTCTAGCTTTTAACCATAAGAGGGTCCTTCTTTTAGAGGGTGAATTTACTATATTTTGAGTAATAGTGTACCAAAACCACTGAGACAAGAAGCAAGAGTGCTAGGACACAGATGCAGTTTCCTCCCTCCCTTCCCTTGCAGCAGTCATAATTACAGTCAAAAAGTTTGGAGTTCTTTTGTTTTGGGACTTTAGTTGGGGGGATGAAGGTTGAAGGGGTGAGTGTGAGCTGTTAATTTGGTTTTTTAACTAATGCATCTGATCCAGAAAACTTCAAGCATTAAAAAATACAAGAATTCAGTTCCAGACTTCATATTTCCTATGCTAAAAATAAAAAAATTATGCTCATTATCAATGAGTAACCACATCAAACAGATAAACCACTGTAGAAGGTTACTCTAAGTTTTAAGATGGTCTCAAGTTTGTTAAAAACCAAATTACTACTATCAATGGTATTTTCTCGATTGTTTTTTTATGTGAATACTTTCCGGGTTCCACCCAACATCAAGGTCTGGCAAAGATATTGAAATAAATCCAGAAGGACACTTTAATGCGCTTTCCAGCTCCCATTGAGCTTCTGGCATGCAACTTGTTCAGCTGTCTGTGGGATGAGAAGAAGAAAGTGGCAGTGGAAAGAGTACAGGCATGACAGCAGTTGGTCAAAGACAGCCCAACAAGGAGACCATTTATCACATTCAAAGCATGAGACAGAAGTGAAAAAGAAAAGCACATTCTAATCTAGCACAGTCATGCTAAATGTGATCATTCTTATTTTACCTATTGTTCTATAACATGAACCTGCACAAGATCTGAGCTGTTGGCTGTTTTTTGAAATGAATGTGTCCATAATTGACATTTTGAAGACACGTTAGCAAAGGCCCATCTTGGATATATTCATAAAGCTGAATCTGCATGGTATTGAGTGCTTTAGCAACTATTGAGTTCATTGTCAGTCAAAAATCTCCTGTGCTGCTTTGGAGCAGATGCAAGAAGAGCAAGAAGGGCAGAGAATTTGGTTGAAAACTGGTAGTAATCTGACACAGCTGCTATGTAACAGCTCATTAGTGGTTTCTGACTGCTCCAAGGAAAGTTGGTGGATATTTATTTGGAATGAACACATATGGGAACAATAGAATCATAAAAAAAGGCTAAGAGAAAAATAAAAGAATAAAACAATGTGCATACAGTTGTTCAACACAGTTGGGCTTTGTGGAGCCCAAAAAAATACACTTGATGTTCCCTTTCCTGTAAAAATAAGAATACAGGTGAAAGGAGTTATCTCTCAAGTACAGTGAGTTTATAGTGGAAAAGAAGCAGCAAAATATTCATTCCTTCTTGACTTACAGGTTCAAGAATCTAGAAGCTCAGTTGTTCAACAACACAAGTAAATCTTCCTCAAATCCAAGCTCCTTTTTCTGCTCATGAATCAAGATGGTAGTTTAATATCCCTTCTCCTTCTCCATGGGAACTATACCATGCTTTTTTGCGAGCTCTTCTTTACAAAAGAGGTTCATAACAGGAGAAACTGGATTTATGCATAAACCTTGTGTGACAGACAAGAATATTTTTTTTATTATTATTTTTTCTACATTCCATTGTTCCTCTAAGAAATTAGGTGGACAACTTGAAGAGGGGTGTAAAAGACTGTGCTTGGCAAACACAAGGCAAGATTAGTGGAAGAAGGCCAGAGGGATTACAAGATGCAGCAGGCCAGAGAGTTGCACCACAAAACTTCATATAAGGGACAGAAGCACTGAACTGACCATAGTAGGGACAAGCCCGTAAAAACAGAGCAGACAGAAGAACTGAGAGGGAGTAGGAGCAGGGGAAACCTTTAAACTTGCCATGCCTCTTCTTACCAACCATATTTCACTTATTCAAAAAGTTATTTACTCTATTTTTTATTAGCTGGTTAGTTGTTGGGTTTTTTGATTTATTTTATTGTAGTAACACCCTGCCTTGATCTTAAAAGCATGTGAGCCCATTTTATGGAAATCATAGGAGGTCTAAGGCAATCTTTGGTCATAAAGTGTTTTCTTACAGTTTGCAAAGATAAATTCCTTAAGTGTGAGAAAGGCTACAATGAGAAAATCAAAAAAATGTTTTTTTTCCTAGTTTTTACTTGAAGTTCACTTTTTCTTATCTTCTTTCCCTTTTTTCCCATCTGCAGATATAAATTAATGAAGAGATGGTAACGCCCATGGAACAGATGTTCCCTGCAGCTGAGGAAGGTGAAGGTAAAAAGATAAATGACTTTCTTGAATTATAGGATGGGGGGAGAATTAATCTGCATTTTTTTTCCAAGACATGTCTCTCAAAATTCCCCACTTTTCTTCCATGGGTCAGTTTTAACATGGCAACACACAATTCATAACAAAGCCATAAGATTAGGGGTTTTTCTAAATAAACCCTATTGTTCTACCCTTTCTTCCTCTAGGTTCATAGAATAATTCAGAAAGGACCTCTAAAGTTCATCTGATTCCCTGTTCAAAGCAGCTGACTCAGAACCTTGTCCAGGTGAATTTTTAATATCCCCAAGGATGGATATTTCACCTCCTCTCTGAGCAACTATTTTAAATACTTGACTACCCCTTGCTGCGAATATGATTTTTTCTAATACCTAACAACTTCATTTATTGTTAATAAATAAATAACAACTTTATATTATTCATTCACACTTGTGTCTGTTGCCTCTTAGTTGTGTATCTTGTGTATCTGTCTGTCTTCTCTAAACCCTCCCATCAGGCAGCTGTGGACAGACACAAGGTCATCCTTTAGCCTTCCCAAAGGCTGAACAAAGCCTGCTCTCTACTCTTGTGTTTCATGTGCTACATGAATCAGCATCTAATGAAACTGGAATCTCAGGTCCTTTTTTGACATAGTTGTCACTTAACCTTAAAGCAAAAAAAAAACCAAACAAGAGAAATAATCATTTTAGGTAGGCACTCTTGTGAAAGAGCCTACTCTTTTTCTTTAAGAGGACCTTAGAATTCTATCAGTCCTCTTCCTGAAAAGCTTGTATCTGGTCTGCCATCATGGAAAGATGACTGGACAAAGATTGAAGGAGTCTCAAAGATGCCCTTAGAATACAAAAAATTACAATCACAGCACTCCTGCATGAGTTATTTGGGCTATTCTACCATAAACTTGCATGATGAGTAATGAATCACATGATGAGTAATGAATCATGTATCTTTACTTTCAGCTCAATGCCATGTCTTAATAATTATATTTCTATGGAAAACTGAATTGATTCAATGTGAGTGATAATAAAGGAAAATAATTGAATTTGTTTCATTTACAAATAACTTTGGGCTGAAACAAAACTATTTAAAATGTTGATTTAAAAGGTCAGCTAACCAATATTTATTATAGCCAAGGAACTTTTAGCTTACATAATACCAGGACACAGGACGAATTTATAAAGAAACACTTTTGACAGGAGGGCCTTCTGGGGAAAAGATTATGCTGTCCTCATTATACATTAAAAAAAAAAAAAAAAAAAAAATTAAGCAACCTTTACAATATATTTTTTAAACATTTTCATGTTCCATGTTGAAGATTTACATTCCTGTGTTCACTTATTCAATTTTGTACGTCATAGATAAGTAAGTCTTCCCAGAGCTAACTAGCATAAAAAACTAGGATACTTGTAGTAAAACTAATGGACCCAGGTGGTGTTCATATGAACCTCTGACCTCCTCCCATAACTGTACCTAGCACTGCTTATCAAGATTAATCAAATCACCACCTCAGGCCTTGTTCTGAGGGTAAACAACAGCATAATTATCTTTCAGATATGGAAAAAAAAAATAGAGGAATTCAAAATGTTTATAAATTATAAACGTACTCTGCATTTGTTTTTCATCACAGGATGCCTTATTACCATTACATTTTCTTATCTTGCCATGTTTTCTTCTTGTATGATACTTAAAGGCTGTAAGACCTGGAAGGAGACTGCTTCCCATTTAACTCTAATGCACAGTGTTCATTTCAGCAGGCATGTGCAATGTACACCAGCAATAAAACAGCCACTGAGATCTCTGAGATTCTTATCACCCTCAATAATGGAAGACAATAACAGCACACTTTGTACAATAAGATTTTAAGAAGTTATTTTCATTTCAGTCAATTTAAAACCATCAATAGGTATGTCAACCCATACATCTGAATGGACTTCTCAGTATACTGAATACAGAGAAGAGGTAATTTAAGTTCTTGTACATCAAAAATACACAATAGTTTATCTAGATTTTTAGAGGGATTTTACATAGATTTTTCTTCTATCATATATTTTAGACATTTTCTATGTATCCTAAGACTCCACATTTTTAAGATGACAGAGAGTCTGCGGCAAAATAAGTTTATTTTTCAGAATTGACAGCACATTTAAACATCCATAGAATGTTATACAATACAGTTGGTACCAATTTGTGCGGGAGACAACTGTCTAATGGTGACATGAAAATCCAATCTTCAGAACTCTTAGGCTTTTGATAAAGGGCTAACTGGGGATTTATTCAAATTACAGTGTTAGTCTAGCCATGGAAATGCTTTAGTTCCTTGTAAATACTGTTTTCAATGCAAAAAAACCTAAAAACCATTTTTGGTTGGATCAGTCAGGAAAGATGTTCTGACTATGGCAAGGACAGAAGTTATTCTGTTACTCATCTCTGTCTTGCACCTATTTTATACTGCTACTGCTCTCTGTAACAATATCACACTGACATAACAGAGCACATAAATCCCAGGATTTTTTATATAAATATTTACTTTCCACACATTTTCCTACCACCATATAACAGTGCCCTAGGTAGGAGCTGGACCATGTGGCTACAGTAACTCTCCTATTCCAAAAGACTCCCAGATGTGCACACTTAACTTGGGTTATTCCTTCTGAAAGAGAAGTCAGTTACCATGAGGCAGTAGAGGTAAGAACATGCACACACGTGCAATTTCCAGGGGCCAGTTTGCTCTCTCTGCAATAAGATCACTCCACTACCAGTTTGTGAGTTTGCACAAACTGGAAGTGAATCAATGCTTTCCTTTTGAAAACGCTCTGTACACTAGAAGTTGTCAAGCAGCAATTCCACAGAAAACCTTTAGTAAGAACAATATGTTAAGAGGAGATGCACACTATATGACATAAAACACTCAAGGATTTTTATATTTTTTTCAGCCACAATGAAGAATCACTTGCAGTTTATGAGCAAGAATTTTCCAAAAATTAAGAGTTCCAGCCCTCTCCAAGCAACAAAACAACACAGCATTCAGGGCTGGCAGCTGACATGATAAATTTCAGCTGGGTAAAATTAGAAAAGTCTCACATGTGGGAGCTTTGGAATTGAATTTGCCTGGCAAAAATGCTAAAATTCTATGTACAAACACTTGTTCTAAGAGGTTTTAAAGTACCTCACTACCACAGACATTTATTTTCATCTTTACAAACTACAAACTACAGCAAACCTGAATTTTTTGTTCAAGGCCTGTATTCATATTTTGTTACAAGAAACACTAATTTTCCTAAAGGTTTTTTGGGGGATTTTTTGGGTTTTTTTAATTTGTGATTACATTTTCTGTTAGGATCAGGTAAACATCCAACCTAAAATTACCTTCCATCTTCATACACTTCTTGCTGAAAAATCAAAGCATGCCTCTCCTAGGTTCTCTTGTTTCTCTGAGATTCACAGCAAATGGCTGCTGACAATAGTCACTGGAAATCCCAAAAAAATACAGGTGATAGCTTTCAAACACAAAGCCAAAGCAGTGTATTAGAACAATCCACACACGTGCATTTCACACTTGCCAAACAGAAATGTAGAACGGATATTACTGCTTAATAATATGCACATTTTCAAACATCTGACAAGCCATTACCAACAATGGTGGGTAACAAAAATTTAAACTTAACAATGGCAAGCAGCATTATCTTTTGTACGAAAAAGAGCTAAAACACAGTTTAGCAGTTTTAACTGTGAAATGAGTTCTCACTAGAACTGTCTGCCTGCCTGCTGTTTATGATTTCCACAGTCCAAGGGTTATTCTGTAATGAAGCCACAAAAACACCAGGCATTTACCCCTATTGGCTTTTTTGGAGTTCATAGATGCAGAATCGGGAAATAAATTGTTCCATTTTTTATATCAGCATCCTGCTTATTCTCCCCTCAGCCTTGTAGGGAAGAAAAATCTGGTCACATCTCAATGTTGCTGCAAGTCTTGTTCCTTTGTCACTGCAGTCAAAGTGACAAATGCAATTTGGGGACGTCTCGTCAGGACAATTTTTAGTAGAGACCTTCCTGGGGATCAGCTCTGTGCCATTGTATAGCTCCTCCTCATACACCTACAGCATTTCACCTGGATTCTCCTACATCAAGCCTTGTTTTGTCCAAAGCACCTCTCAAAGGCTTGTGGCCATTTCATGAAACAAGGGAAAAAGAAACAATCACATCTCTAGGTAATCTGTTTCAACTCATAATCATGCTAACTACAAAAATACATTCCTATTTCTCATTTTAATTTCTTTGACCAATTTTGACCCATGCTGGTGCTGTGTTTCTCTCTAGATCAGGATCTCTGTTCTTCCCAGCTTTAACATAATTTGGGCACTACTGCTTCTTTTTGAATTAATTGAATGAATTATGGAGCATTTAAAAATGTACTTCCATAAAATGTTTGCCGGTTTTGAATTTATTTTTATCTCATTTTGATTTTTTTTGTATTTTTCTCTCCTTTGCTAACCTGCGACAGAATCTAATGCCAGTCTTCATGGTTCTGGGGAACACCAGAATCCCAACCCTCATCACAAAACTGCTCCTGGTGCCCCTTTTATAGCAGTTAAGAAGTGAAGCAGCCAATACAGTCACACTGCAAATAAAGTTGCAACATTTTTCTCACTACAACACAGTAACAGCTTCTAGTGATCACACTCTACAGCATTTCCATGCTACACTGATCGTTCCACTATTTGAACCACAGTGCTTATGAGGCAAAAAAACCAGACAGACAAAATAATTCTGACAGCATAAACCCATCAGATGAGTCTCACTGTGCTTGGTAACTATCAATAAGGAAATGCTAAGGACTACCACAGAGTCATTTTCTGAAACATAAGAATCTTGCATTTTGTCATCGCTCTGCAGAGAAGGAAGGTCAGCTTTATTTTTTAAAATGCAAAAATCTAAACAAGGGTTATGAAATAAGTTACTAGAACTCATAGTTTTGCATTACAGTAAGACCACCTTCCAAGACTCACCTTGTAAGTTATATTTCATTTATTCTGAGAAATGTGTCCCTCCCAAGCTCTTCATGAAGCTACAAATGTCTTGATACTAATATCAGCTAAAAGACAAACTAGAGCAAAGGTGTTTAGAAAAGAAGCCCAAAACACCATAGTCCACAATTGCCTTCCCTATAATTTCTAGCAATAGAAACAAAATTAATATCTTTTAATCAGTTCCGTATTCTAGTGCCTTGAGCAATACAGGTGCCCAAAATGCGGATGAAACTTAAAGTTCATACATACTTTCAGAGGTCATGTGTTTTGGGGCTGTTCCTTTTTTCTCCTTTCTAGTAATCTAAAAGACCCTTGGCTATAAATTGTTCCTTCTAGCAACCACATGCCAGGATTTTGCTGGCTATTTTTATTCATTAATATCAGCTGCCTCACAGTGCCTGGATGTAACAGCAAAAATATGTATATATGTTTTAACCATATGGTAAAAACTGATGAAGACCTTTTATGTAGGATAATCCATATACCCAGAATATATGATATCTTATGCAAAGGCCAGGCTAAAAGGCCTGTTCTCCACTTGAACCTTCAAGGACTCACATCACTACAAGTTTCTGAGCCAAATCCAAAAGTGCCTTTTTGTAATGCTCCCATGAAGTCAGAAGAGCAACTCCAGCTTCCATCACTGTGTATTTTCTGCTCAAGTGGTGAGCAGAAACGACTGTCTAGGGGTAGATTTTACCATTGCACTTAAAGACAAAAAAAGCATAGGCTTCCTTCTAACAACCATTTGTCATGCTAAACTTTGGTCCCAAAAGTGTTCTGTTGCCATCAGTGCTAAACAAATAAGGTTCACTTTGAGATTAAAAAAGTATAACACATAGATAAAAATTAAAACAGATGAGATATTTGCAAAAATGATGTATTCTAAGCACAGGTTCTAATAGTCTAAAGTACTACATAGAGTCAAGGACATTAAATGCTAGCACATAATCTGTGCAGAATGCTTTACCTCAGTTCATAAGTTTGCACAAAATAACAAGCTTTGTACCTCTTAACCACAATAGTCCTGGTTACAGACTCACAGGAGCACATCAGAACAAAATACAAAAAAAAAAAAAAAAAAAAAAATCAGATTAGAGAGGCAAATGTGATTGACAGAAGAGTAACAAAAATAGATGATGGAAAAATCATGGATGGGTTTATTCAGAAGTACTAGTGGGATCCTAAGATAAAATAATTCCTGGAAACTATATTGATTTATTTTCCAAGGGGTTTCAGACTGATCTACATGACTTCTCTTTCATTATGATCTTCCAGGTCAGTTAATAGATTATTTTCAATTCATGACATTTATTATTACATAACAATAGAACAGGATTTTTTATTATTTTTTTTTCTTTTTTCTTTGTATGCACAAATGCAAATATTCATGAGTTTTATTTCATATAAGTTTCCCATTTCCTCCTTTACTACTGCTTCCAGGTATAAAACATTTTTTGTTTATATAGCCAACATAATCTCTAGCCTAGGAGAAAAGGACATTCCTGCCCTATGAAATGTTGAGCATTCATTTGAGCTGCAACTTAATTAAAAAACCAGACATGGAGAAAACCCTTGTATCATCTGGGACATAATGTCTTCAAGATTTTCCATTTCAAAGCGTGGGACAAAGTTATACCTACTCTAACACTCCATTACAGAATCACCGAATCATTGAGGTTGGAAAAGATGTCCAAGATCTTCAAGCCCAACTTTTGACTGAACACCACTATGTCAACTAAATCATAGGACTAAGTGCCATGTCCAGTTGTTTATCAAACACTTCCAGGAATGGTGACTCCACCACTTCCCTGGGCAGCCATTCCAATACTTGACAACCTTTTCAGTGGATTAATTCCTGCAGAACTCCTCTGTGTTATAGACTAGAGTTACTTTCTTTAAATGACCCTAAACTGGATTATAACACATGATTAAAAGTTTAACTGTATGAATTTTCCTCACTATACTCTCCATGAATGTCAAGCTAATTCAAACCAGGATTCTTCTATTCTGTTTAGAAGAGGGAAAAGTGGTAAGAGCTTTGCTTGAAGCTTTCATGAAATCCTGAACAACAATAAAATCTAATAGTGGTGAAAGTTTTTTGCTTTTGGCTTAGAGGGAAAGCTGTTCTCAGCGATATTATCTATTCTCTCTGTGTCATTTTACATGCATCAAGAAGTTAAAACAAACTACTGCAGATCCACATTGAGTGAGCTTCTCTGAGCAGGGATAATGCTATCTTGAATTCTAAAAATTTTCCTCTATGTATCAAATGTTAGCTTTGCTCTCTAGTGGCCATATTAAGAGGCCTAGGAGGTTTGTGAAAGTAACTTTGACAACTGAAGAGACTAACCTGAAAGTACTTAAAATAATATTTTGCATAATCCCTTAATATCCAAGAAACATTCCAACCCTGGAAGAGATACTGTTTCCCCTTCCTCACTGATTTTCATACTACTGGTTTGTAATACTCTAAGCTTAGTTGTCTAGCAAGCATCTTTTTCCCAACTGTAGGCAAAAAATGACAGGATCTGAAAATTCATGTTATATTG
This sequence comes from Certhia americana, assembly GCA_018697195.1. Classification (NCBI taxonomy): domain Eukaryota; kingdom Metazoa; phylum Chordata; class Aves; order Passeriformes; family Certhiidae; genus Certhia; species Certhia americana. The sequence continues at coordinate 19,035,887 of CM031860.1, forward strand.
TTTCTGACAGAGGCTATGGCATCGGTCCTTTGCACAAAGTAACTAGACTACCCAGCCACTTGGCTGATTAAGCAATATGGCATCCAGCTCATTCTTCCATTGCTGTATTAACCTGCAATCCCAACAGGGATAATCAAGTAGCTTTGTCACTGAAGAATACAGATGAATCTCCAGAGAAACATATGTTGTGGTTAAGACACTTTCTTTTCACATCTCTCTCTCTCTCCCTCTCTCCCCCCTCCTCTGTCTCTCTACATGGATACACAAACACTTAAAAATACCTTGGTATTCCTTGAATGGGAACAACATTGAAGAAAAAAAAATATGCCACTCAATTGACACTTCATATTAAAAAAAATTATTACAGGCAGAGCCTTTATTGTACGAGAGGTCTCTTGTATTTCTCAGGATGTGATTCTTACTAAAAAATGCTTAGCACTAGAACTCTACATAACTAATTCTGCAAGCCAAAAAGCATCAGAAACACATTCATCTCTTGAGCATAAATTAGGATAAAACTCATCCAGTAACATGATTTCACCATACTGAGTACACCTTACTCACCCATCAGGCATCTTGTCCTGTGGAAACAGACCAGCATATCTAATGCACTTTTCTAGCAAATGAGAAAAACATCACAACATGAAAAAATCAATGCAAACTTAGTTTGAAAAATAAATTGCTTCTAAAAATGGCTGAATATCTATGTCTGGTTTTAATGTTAATCAAAATGGTTAAGCCACAAGTAAAATAGTTTGGTTCATGGGTGATAACTATAATTTAGTAGAAATTCAGAGACACCAATAAACCAAAATTGACAGAAGTTAGATTTGGCAAGTTCTTCTGAGAAGCAATGAAAAGCCCTATCAAACTTTAGAAAGATGAATCCAGCCTAATATTATCCCCCTCATGCTCTGATGAAATACAGCCCTATAAAACTACATACGCTAAAAATGAAAATGCAAATTTTTTTGCTTAGGACTTAAAATGAGAAAAAAAATTACTAATTCAATTCACTGCTCTCTTTATGACAGAAGTATCCTAATGTCATTGCACTAAATGTATACTTCTGTCAGAAGGAAAAGAAACAAAACACAAAAAAAGCACATGTCAGATATCTCCTTTCTCAGAAAATAAAATGGAGAGCAGAAAGGACCATGTTTCAAAAGTTCTATTCAGGTAAATATGACACTCCATGAGTGTCTCCATAAAACAGAGCTTAAATAAGCCTGTTATTAAATCCTATTCAGTTCCTGCTTTTTTATTTGGGCAAAAGATCAGAGCAAATGCAAATAAGCATGTCACATATGAACAGCAGGTCTGGCTGGTATTTAATTTTGGGGAAGTCCTGCTTATTCAGCAGAACTCTGCAGAGGGAAGTTTTTTATTCTTCTACATGTATTTACAGAGAATGTTCAATTTTACAAACTAAGACAGAAAGGGGGAAAAAAATCCCTCAGCAACCACTAAGTTTTCAACAATATTCTAATCTTCCAATTAAGTCAGTCTAATATACAAGACAGCAAGGCCTATTCAGCAGTGTCAGGAAAAGATCAAGTACTGACTCCTGCAGGGAAACCACAATGCCCTTTCTCCGCACTTACAAAATTACTTTTCCAGGGACAAGATTCACCTCCGAACATAAGAGGGCATCTGCCAGCACTGACTGCCACAGAAAGAAAGTCCAAATGGCTTGAAAGTCTACCAAGACAAGAACATGCTTAAACAGCTGTTCCCATAGTAGCCTGTTTTCACAGAAATCTACGTAGCATTTTGCACTTCACCCATTAAATTAATCCCAGAGCAGGAGTGTTAAGAGTAGACATGCTGTTAGCCCATTGGGAATGACATCTTCCAATTACTGCAAGGTCAACAGCCCACAGAGAGGCTCTGACAGAGCCCAGAGACATGCTCATGTGTAATAACTATCAATGTGCAGATTAAGTGTTTTATTTTCAGGCTGGGTTGAAAACAGTCATGGTACCAGAGACAAAAGAAAAATCTGAAACATTAAGAAAAATCACTTTACAAGTGCACTTTTCCGTCCTACAATTTAAAAGTTTTAATTAAAACCAATTTAGTAGCCCTTGGATAACTGAAAATCAGTCTAAAACAAAAAATGGTGATAACTCAGTTCTTTGAACTAGCTTAATCTTTCAGCTTTTATGCAATAATCTCTTTAATAAAGAAATCTGATTAAGACCAGTATCAGTGAAAACACTAAATTCCTTTAGTATTTTGTCCATATTGATTTGAAATTTTTATTCACTCCTATCCCCTGCACTCATTGCAGGATTGGCACATTTCTACTTGGATAAGAGTGGGCTTCTCTTTTGCTCTTTGTTTCCAATGAAGCCAATAAAAAACAAAGCCTTTTTGACAATTCCCCAGACTGTGCATCAGTACCACTGATGGTATTAGAACAGTTCTGTGAACACTTTGTAAATGAAATACTGCTGGATGCAGCTTAATTATGCCATACTGCAGACAAAAAGGTTTTCCTCATTATCATGATTATTTATCATTTTACCTTGAAATATTGAGGAATCACTGCCATATTGTCAGATTAGTAACTAACAAGATCTATGTTGCTCATCAGAGAAGTATTAGAGAACAAAATATAGAACAATGAAGAGATGAGGTCAAAAGATGTATTATTTAGAGACATTAAGAAACAAAGGTAATTCAGAGCTCCTCACTTTCTTCATTTCAACTGCCTCCATGTCACTTGAGCTTGTACTGTGCTTCCTCATTTTTGAGGAGAAACCATTCTGATTGTTGTACCAACAAAGGATCATAACATAAGAATAGAATAAAAAAACTACAAATAAATGTAGTGTTCTGCTTCCAGATCTGGCACAAGTTCTTTCAGCAGGCTTCACCTATGCATTGCCCCTTTGGGTTCCACAGACCAAATCTTTTATAACTAGAGCTAGAAGCAATGGAATTAGAGCAGTCACAAATATTGCAACTGTCTTTACTATGTGACCACATCAAAAGTGCAGTTTCTGCCAAACACAGAAATATCCCAGGATATCTGGAGCTAAATCTGTTCCAACCTTCACAGCTCCTGTGAAGAAACAAAGGTTTACTGGTGTTGTTTTAGAGGAAAATACCTTTCCTTACAGTACCTCCTACGACACTGTTTTTTGTATTAATTGTAATTTAAACTGCATCGGTAGCACACCAGTATTTGAGCTATTGCTAGGTATTGTGTGCATTTGCTGTTTCTCAGCAAGTAGGGTGTTGACTGGAAGCTGTGACATAAAAAAGCAGCAGCAGAAGCCGAGGGAGATGTTGAATTAGGACATTTTGGTTTAAACTACAGTATCTTGTTTTCAGCTCCACATATATGAAGATGGAGAGGGGGAAACCACATGCCCAAAACCACAGACCACAAAACCATGCTCCAGAAATAATAAAAATAGCAGAACTCACTGAAAAGCATGCTCAGGAAAACCAAAAATTCTGGCTGTAAGAGAGACTCAACAACTGCCACAGATAGGAAGCAGCTGAGCTCAAAGACAAGTAGTTCCTGGAGCCACACAGTGATAGCTACAGTCCAGGTAAACCCAGAAGTATGAAAGGTCAAGGCTATCAGGTCCAAGACCAATAATCTCGAAGCAGCCAAGATTAAGGCACAACCACATGGCAGACAATGACTGTTTTTCTAAAGAGAAGAGCAAAAAGAAGAACATTAATTTTCTACATTTCTTCTTACATAGACAAGACTCAACATACTGTGTAGACAAGACTATTCCAGATGAACATTCTACCAGAGAAACAGTGGTATTTGCTTTGGCTCCAACTCAGTAGGTAGTGCACAAGAGATCCAATCGCAGAGTTCAGTGTCTCAATTCCTCTTTACAAACATGCTTACCCCTTAAATACTGCCTACCTAATTTATAATTTTTTTTTTATTATCATTTTTGTTTCTTTGAATGCATCTGTACTTTTCAATTTTACATAGACAAAATTAATGAAAACTTGTTAACTGTTATTGCAGAGCTGTGGTTTAAAACTTCACAGAAAGGCTCACAGACTACCATTAAGAGATGGCAGACTGACTGGTGTTTACTAAAGCAAAAAAAAAAAAAACCCAAACAAATAAAAAACCCTACACATCTGTAATAGTCAGCAAACAAAACAAATTAAAAAAAGATTATATGTTCCTTTTAAATTGACCTTAACCAACATCAGAAACTCTATTGTCAGAGCACACTCTTCAGTTCTTTCTCTCAGTTTGCACAGCTGGCTGATGAAACTGTAAACTGCATGCGTCCCTTTTAAACTGCAATGCTTCCCTTGGAACAGCTGAGCCAAGAGAAATTTCAGCCTGAAACAATGGTAGTATCTTATGAGAAAAGGAAGAAAAAGATTCAAGAGAAGAATGCATGCTGTTATTGTATGAATGCACGACGTTTCGTTAAAACTGCACATGGAGATGGAGCAGACATTGAAAATTCCACAGGAATCGTGAAATGCATAATAAATTCATATTGCAAAAAATCCTCTTCAATGCTGGAATTCTTGACATTAGTGGTAGTGCACCTGGGGAGTGTACACTGTCAAAAACTCAGGGAAGTGGGAATACCTTCTTTAGTTTGTACTGATCCTTTTGTAAGCTGTGTTATTGTTTTTATTTGGATTGTTAAGATAAGTTAAGATAAGTTTCTTTGGAAAACCCAACTGTGTAACATGTTTTTAAAATAGTGGCTTACTCTTTTTCTGTCAAAATAAAAGCTCTATGTAGTCCAACATTCTTGCAGACTGAAAGAGAGAAGCTCAGGAGGCTCTCAATGCAGTCAGATTCATTTTTTCACAGGCAGACAGATCTTTCTTCAAATTCACACTGATGAAAATCAAACACATCTTTCAGATTTAAAGCCAGAAAGTTAACATAGAAAAGAACCTAATTCCTTAGCACTAGCTTCAAGGTCCACAAACATGTAGGATAATAATCAAACCAAGAGTGCATAGAGAGGCTGAATTTTCTTTCATTAATTACATGGCTAGGAAGGAAAACTTCAAATGAGGAATTATTATATAGAGGTGGAAAAAAAGTCAATTATTTATGTCTAAATGAAAACATGAGTTTGCTTGTTTGAAACTGCAGGATTGGTCTAGATTGACCAGGATTTTCAGTTCTTTGCCAATTCTCATTCAGCAAGTTCTCAAACTCAAGACAATGCAAATGGTTGAATAAGAGAGAAAAAAAACCACTGGTCCCCTTTCAAGGGGGGGCACTTGCATAAATCAGGACATTTATGTTTTATTTTTCAAGCACATACAAAATGTGCACGTGTTTTCGGCAGAACATGCTGCTTTAAATTTGTATTTGAACCTTAATTGTGATTATAGAGAAGGCACAATATTCTTTTGAAGTTTTGTGGGTTGCTCTCACCCCACCAGCAGGGAGTGCACAAAAAGCTGTGAGCAGACACAGCCAGGGCAGCTGACCCCAGGTGACCCAAGGAGCAGCCCATACCATATGGCAGCATGCTTAGCATAAAAAGCTGGGGGAACAAAAAGGAAGGAGATTTACATTTGCAGTGATGGTGTCTCTTCCTAAGAACCCATTACGCAGAATGGAGTCCTGCTTTCCTGGGGATGGCTGAACACCTGCCTGCCCATAAGCACCAGTGAATGAATTCCTTGTTTTCTTTGCTTGTGTGTGTGGCTTTTGCTTTAGCTATTAAACTGTCTTTACCTCAACACACAAATTCTCTCACTTTTACCCTTCTGATTCTCTCCCCCATCCAGACATGGGGGGGAGTGAGCAGCTGTGTGGGGCTTAGTTGCCAGCTGGGGTTAAACCACATATTACAAGATGTGGGTTTTTATTGTCAGTGCTTGAATAAGGTTATCCTGGAATTCTCCACGACCAAATCACCATCTTTAAATACGCTTTTCTCCAGCCCATAAAATATTGGACAAGAAATCCTCACAACACGAATGAATCCCTGAACCAAAGGCTAATATGAAAAAGACTTAAGAGTTGTTTTAAGAGTTGATGAAAATTCACCAATCTCTACATGGAATTGGTGTTTAGAAGACAACTTCTTTGTACAGAAGGGAAAATGATCAAACTACAATAAGCAAAATACACAAGAATATTTACAGAGAAAAACTTTAAAACTTAAATGTTCTTTGCAAATCCATTTTGTGGTAGAGTTCAGAAGTGTCCGTGTATTTAAAAATACTCACTGCAAATCAGAAAAACTATGAAGCATCACTGCTATTCTGAGCGTCTCTAACTACCAAGTAAGGAATACACATTTTCTGTTTTCAGAAAGAAGCAGTATTTTTCCTTCAAGGAATTAGGAACAAAGGAGTTATAAATAACTGTCTCTAATGAAGAAGTGTCAATAATACTTAGCATTTTGCACTGTACTTATGATGTTGGCTCTGATGGTATGTTTATTGCTTTGCCATCACATAGTATGATAGGAAATTTTTGCTCATATAACTACAACACCCTATCTTTCAGACAGTTTATATTTAAACTAGGATGGAATAATAACACTAAACTTTTTCCTAGTGGAAAGTTAAACATGAACTTGTCTCATAATTGTCTTCATTGTCTGGAAACAATTGAGTCAAATCATTAAAATATTGTTTTTCACAGGTCATAGATGAACTATAAACAAGGCAGAACTCAATAACACATGAGCAATCCTGCAAATAACCTTCCATTGACTAATCAACTACAGTTTTCCATTCTACAGCAGGAAGCCCATTTGAACCCAAACTTTAAGGGTAAAGGAGTTTCTTCTGCTTCCACTTAAGTCTTTGAGAAAGCTGTTGATGAAATCAAATTAATAAAACAAAAGCCTAAATAATTTCTCATTCTCTAAGGAGCACTGTTGAAATCAGAGAAATGTTTCCATGCTAAGAGTGGGTTTGTCCTGAAAAAACTGTCATGTTTTACAATAAATAAAATGTATCAATGGCATGCAGGGAACATTAACACACAGGTACTGGCGTCTCTCATCTGCCTCATTGCAATTGTTGCAAAAAACTTTACTATCAATCATTGGAAAAATTATTGATTTAGACCACAGCAATTTAGGCACAGGTCATCTGGGTAGAAAGCCTGGAGATGTGCAGGTGCTCAGCAAAATGTAAAAGCTCACAGCTTGGACTGAAAGGGGCTTTTATAACATGCACCATAACAGCTGCTTTGAGATGAAAATAATTGAATATGGCCAAAATATTTGTATTCGTCTCATATGATGAAATTTAGAGTGATGAACATAGGATTCCACAGAAAAAAACAGCTTTTCTTGCAGAGGATAAAAGCAAGATTTGGGCACTATTTCCAGCCCACTAAAGTTTATATCGAAACTGATATTTTTTCCTCATTTTATACATAGACAGGTATCACTCTTCAAAGCATTGTGTAAATGGATTTTAAAATGACAGTCAGGTGACTACTCTTACACTGGATCCAAGGCTACTTCAGTTTTATGGCATATAAAATCTCTGTACTCTCTGTTAAAAGTTGGAGCCACTAACAGTCTAAGAATTCCAGATGTGGCTTTAAAGCTGTGTTCCCTAGCTTTCAGTGTTGCTGCCTTTCCCCCTCAACTTCAAAATTATATCAAGATGAGGTTTCCAGGGCAAACAGTTCTGGAAATACTGAATGCATGATTCTGGCTCATGAACATATATAACCTCCATAAGAGAAGAAAAAGTGATTTTAATAAAGACTAAATAATGAAAAGGGATACTGGTTAAAAAAAAAAATTAATTCCACAAGAACAGACACATAGCTTCCAGGAGAAACAAAGAAACCCCTTCAATGAACACTTCAAAAGCCTAGTAAAAATCCAGCTATATTCATAATCAAAAAGTTTTTTTGTGAATGAAAAAGCTAATTTAAAAGAGGCACTGGTATTCCAGCCCTCAGGCTTTCTTCAAGGTAAAAACAACAAAAATGAGCAGAAACCTCTGCAGAGTCACCCTTTAAATCACATGTTTACCTGGCACTTGTTTGGCTGCTGTCAAGAAACTCTCATATCCATCAAACTGGTCACTGAAGGCTTTAAATTTCCCTTTAGCAGCCTAACTTTTCAGCTCCATCTGTAAAAAGCCAAGCATGAAAAAAAACCCAAAACCTGGAATCAGAATTACTCTTCTATTGGATAGCATTTAAATCAAGAATTTTGGTATGCAAGTTTCAGAGACCATTTCAAAAAGACAAACAAAATATTCTGAGCTATCAGTTGCTTTCATTGCAGCATTTAATTGGGCCAACTCACTCCAGGCTCAAGACCCTGGCCTTTTATGGGTGATGATGAAGGTTTGAGGAGAATATAATCCCTACACATTTCTTACAAATGTTCTAACACCACAATAAACCTCATTCCTACAGACATACATGCAAAGGTGTATGAAGATCCAGTTTCCATCTTCTTTTTTCCCTATGAATTCTCCCATATTAAATGAAGGAGATGGTGCCACACATGAAGCAATAGATCTTCTGACTCATGGAGAAGCAGAGAGGAGAGGGTTTTTTTTGTGTTAATACAATCCCGAGCATGATAACTTTAAGGTTCATGACTAGAGATAAAAGGAATGCTGAAAATTGCTCACACATACACTTGTGGAAGCTGTCAACATTTACAGGCAAAGGGTGTAATATGCTTTAAACTGTTGGGAAGGGAAAATAATCTGGACTACACTGTTAATGTTTGTTTAGGATGCTCAAAGTAATTTTTATTAGTTTTCTAGCATGAAAAGACAGTAAGTGTAATGTTTTGAATGACATACGAAACTTTTTAAAATTAAGGAAATATGAAATGCAAGAGAGGTGCAAATTCAGGCAAATTACAGTATTGGATACACAGGTCGTGCTAGCTTTGTCTATTTCCACAACCACTATGCCAGGACAGCCTCACATTTTATTCCCCTCCTGATTTCAAATGCATTATTCCAGATGTAGAAGCTTGATTAGCTCCAAACTGCATCTGAAAAATAACCTCCAACAAACCTCCATTTTGCATCTCTGATGTACTACTGAGTTGCTAGTGCTCAGATTCCCTATTGAAAGAAAAAAATCAGAGAGAAGTCAGCATCCTCAGCATTTATCTACTATTTTAACATCAGAACCTTTTAGATCCTTATGTGAAGTTACCCTGAATATTCATGTTATGAAAAAAAAAAAGGTATAAAAGTACTCACAAAGGAAAGACATGAATTCTCAACCATGGGGTCCTTTAGAAGAAGTTTTCATTTTCTTAAGTTGTTCGTGGGTCCTGCAGGAATTATTTCACCTAGGAGATGCAGTGATTTTGTACTGTTTATTTAACCATAAGGATTAGGGTTTGGTAATCTCCACCTACCTTGTTCATCTTGTAATTTGAAAAGCTGACTGTGTTTGTATCAGCCATACAGATCAAGAGTGTTACAACTTTCACAGACCACATGCTCAATATATCAGAATGATCCTCTGGAAGAGAATAATCATCTCAGGGCTGTACAAAATGTACAGGATAACTGCCACAAAATATCCTGTACAACAGGAGCAGGTAAAGAACCATTTATAAAGTAAATTAGCGTAGAGGCAGAAAATATGAGGCAGGAGGAACACTTTTTGGTGTTTCTCATCTTAATGAACAGCGTAAAACTCCACTTGACAATCATGTAACCCTCAGAAAGATGACAGGCTTGGAAATTTCATTTTGTTGCTCTTTGTAACAACACACCTATACAACTGCTTAGATTCACTATTTCTGCACAGACCAGTATTTTTCCAGTCAAAAATAAAAATATTGTTTTAGGGAACAATGAAGTGAGACAATGTAGCTTTTTACTTTTCCAGCTGCAAAGTTAGGTCCTGCTTACATTGATCAAATGTAATCCTATCGAGTGTAATCCTGAGGATAGGTCCTATCCTCCTATGAGATCACATAGTGATCCATGGATCACATTATTTCTGTTGCATGACCTGTCCTGACGTCACTGTTCTTTGGTGCCAGAGCAAGTGTGCAAAAGAATATTTTTGGTATGGTAGCTCTTTCTTGCATGTATGGCTTCCTTAAATAAGGCAGAGAGGAGGAAAAATAGGGACTGTACAGTGAACACTCATATAATACAGGAAAATACTGTTGTATAGAGCAAGTCCTACCCACAAATTGATCAGATGCTCCTGCTCCAAAATAGCATTACGCTGGGAATGCTGTGGCTTTAAGTTCACAAAAGCCTGTAGCATCTTTAATGCAGATCCCTGCAAGAAATGCTTTGCAGAAACACTATAACATCGGTTTAATCTAGAAAACTAGATCTGCTTATACAGTTATCACTGTATTAATTTGCTTGAAGACATTCCTGCTTCTAAATTAATGTCACAGGATGATTCAAATTCATGTTCATGGCTTGCATTTACTTTCCTGGCTTCATGTAGCATTTTAAGAACATTAACTTCTGTAGACATTCACCTGTCTTTTCTGTTTTGTCAAAATGTTATATTTCATCACAGCTAGGAAAAAGAATCAAACCTGACAAAAAAGAGCCCAAACTACAACCTCCAACAGCAAATCCCAGTTTAGCAGCTGACAACTCTAGTTCACCTTCATAGTTAAATTTAAAATTTTGTATGAACAGCTGCACATAGATGAATGGACTCTTTCTTCTGGATTTTATACATCCTATATATTAATACAATCTAAAAAAAAAGCTAAGTTTCAAGAAAATCTGTTCAGTGATTCTGAAGAAATAAGCCTGACACTACAAAAACATCGTCTCAAGCAATTGTCGTGGTTTGCTAATAAGCAAGCCTCTAATTTTTTCCCAGTTCCCCAACTGTCTATCAGAGGAAAGAATTCCACTAAAAGATACTTTTTACATCTCCTCAGAGACAAAGAAAGAAAAGAAGAGGTCAGTCTCAGAGAATTTATCTTAAATGCTACTGTGAACAAGTAAACAAAGACGGCAAGTAGCATTCATCCCATTCATTACACAGATCCCCTCATCACAACCTTCCTGGCATCCAAAAAATCTAGATGAACACATGCTTCATCCAGTGCCAGCATTCTAAGAACAATTTTGGGCTGGTTCATCCTACACACACTGTTTAACAAGAAAAAAAGTAAGTTTCTGTGGCAAGGTTATGAGGTAATTTCTAGCTAAGAGAGGCACTCTTCCACTGATTACCTGCAAATGCTTGAAAAGACACCAATAGGTCAGTGTTACTTGACACATGAAGTGTTTTACTTCCCATTTCTTATGTTTCTTCAGGATTTTTGAAGAATCCTAAAAGAACGTGCGCTTTGTCTTTAAAACTAGCAAAGCTGACTCACAAGATTACTCTTTGGAGACCTTGAAAAATAGAGAGAAAATTAATATCTGAATTAAGCATTTTTACCACAGGAAATGCCAAAATCTAAGGATTTTCTTTATTTTTTTGCAATAATTAAACATAAAATTAATTTTGGGCTATCATGTTTTTAAAAAGGTTGTAGTAGGCTGATTAAGTGTATCTGGAATCAAAAACCAGCAACTTACAACAACTGAAATAAAATATATCCTACTGACACCTATGGCAGCAAGCATATACAAAAACAATACGTGAATTTGTTAACAATTCAAAGTTAAGTCATATTTTCTTTTATTCATTTCTTGGCCATCTTTACAGGTCCACAGCAGAAGAGAATTACCGTACAACTCAATAAACTCCAAAATTAAACAAAGAAAGCAAAATTTGAATTATGCTACATAAAAAAACCCTTCTGCTTTTTGATTACATATAATCAGAAGTAAATTGTAAGTGCTTCTGGAGATGATAATGATGAGATAAGGATGAAGACACTTTTACAGATGTTTTGAAATATTCTTTGCTTTTTTGATTCATAGATAATCTATCCATAGTTAAGGGATTAACTGTTACATTTTCTCCTACAAACTACTAAAACCAGACACTACCCAGCAGCTTAAATAACATATGAAAAAGCTGCATCTATTTAACAGCTGCAGAACTCAGGACAGAGGCAGTAAAATACAAAAAAAAAATACAAGAGTTAAAAATCCTACTGCAAGAATATTAACTGTAATAAAAGAGAAGACATTAAAACCAGCAGCTAGTTAGGTGCCAGGACATAATAGAACCCATAAGGGCAGGCAAAGAATGATGCTAAGTTAGGAAGAAAGAGTCTGTTTTCAGAGAACTTCCTGACAGACACCACAACAAAGCAACATGAATGGTGACTGTGTGGTCCCCTTCTCGTAAATAAATCAGGCGTCAAAGGTTGATCTGCAGTTAATAAGAGGCCTAAGCCTTCTCCAAGGATTTGTAGTATTCTGTCAGCACAGTCCAAGCCTTTGGAGCCATGAAGCCTTCCGGTGGGTTTTGTCCTTCTCGAGCCAGCTTGCGCATGCGGGTCCCCGATATAAAATCGAAGTCTTCATGGCTGAGAGAGCAGGGGTGGAGGAAAAGAGGGGCAAAAAAAGAAAAAACATACTTTAAAAGCAGACATAGTTGCTCATACTTCTGCTACTTTCTTGATACTTTATACATTTTTTCTTGGGAGTATAATGCTGCATAGCAGCTGTCATTTCAAGGCCAGCAATGCCAGTACACCTGAAGAATATACATCCTCTACAATATTCAGCTTTGGTAATTCCTGAGGCTTTAGCAGCAAGATGCAACTGAACCCCTGTGGACTGAATTCAGACTGTGCTTCCATTAAGCCTGGCTTGCTCTCTTTGAGGAAACAAGCTCCTGTTGAAGGAGAACCATCTACTCTACCTACTGTCTGAGACCTCTGCCAAGGCAACAGCAGCCATCCTGATTTACACCTTGCCTTGCCAGGGCAGGAGACCAGCCCAATGAGCTGGTTGAATGTTCCTGTGTTGGTTCAAGATGGTCATTTCAGTGTCACTAGAGAATGCGTAAAAAAAAAATTGTACAACTTCTTCGTGAGGGACTGTTTGGAGAACAAGGAAAGTAAAAGCCTCAGAATCTAGAGGCAAGCTTTTCAGCTGTCATTGCAAGACATTGAACACATGTATACATATTTATGCATATCAATAATGTGGCATATACAGTTCAAAATAAAGATAAAAGCAATGGAAAATAAAATTACCTTCCCCTAAAGATGTTTTTTCCTTAAAAACCAAAACTCAGCTGGATAAATGCAAACCTGAACACAGATCAGGACTGTTTACCATTGTAATAGAATGGTAAAACAGAATCTAAATTAACTTCTCAGGTATGTGGTCATAAGCAGCAAAAGCTTCACAAATTAAATTACTCCTCACAGTAAAAGCAATACAAGAATGCCAGAGTTCTATTAAAAGATCCAAGAGAAAAAAATTATGTATTTCTAAATTAAATATGCAATTTTACTTATGCCATTTGCTCAATTTGCAACATGTATGCGTTACTCATTCTTTACTTGTCTGTTTGAAATAAAACCCAAGTATTGATCTCAGATGCACATGCCTTAGACAGAGACAGGAGCCAAGTGTGCACATCAGAGGGCAGAACTTGGCTCTAAGTGCTGGTCTATGCTCAGTAGGGTATGGAAGCTAGCAAGATGCAGAAAGCATTCCACAGTTCCCTTTCACAACAACACTGGCCCCATAACTTTTTGATTTGGACTGTATATATTTACACATCAGCACTGTCATACATGCTCTTTTCTTGTCACTCTAAATTTGGGACTGTGGTTTCCTGAAGTGTCACAAGGCAAAAAAAAAACCCTACTGTGCTTTCGTCCTGCAAAATATAAATTACATAAAAATGAAAATTTAAACTTGATGTAGTTCCATGGGAGAAAAAGTTGGCCCTGCTATTTATAACATCTGAAAATTTTATTCCTTAGCAGAGAGGACTGCTGTTCACTAAACTGCCTGAAGGTAACTTGAGTTTTTTGCAAAGAACTATTTATATAAAATATATGTGGGGAAGTGATAAATCTGGTTAATTCTGTCAAAAAAATACCAAGTCTTCAGATGCTCAGAAAGAGAAGAGTAAAGCACGTCCTGTGAAGTTTCTCTATGTGCATTTTCTCCACACGAAAGATGGAGTATTTAAAAAAAAGGTGCTTTATTCCCCCTTGTTTCTTAAGTTTTCAGAAAAGCACTCAACTTTGTCCCATACCCTACAAGAGAAATAATGCTACTAAACCACTACATTTAGATATTTCATAGAAGTTTGCTTCAATATCACACGCAACTCCTTTAGCTGCTTCTTATCCCTAGTTGCACAAAAAGCAGGTAAGAAGCAGAGGCACCAAGAGAGAAACACAAAACTAAGGAGATCTACAGAAATTATAAAAAAATGAAGGAAAAAAAGAGAGTAAGCTTCATTTCATAAACATAGTACATTCAGCATGTCATAGTATCTCTAGAAATGTTTTCAAAATACTCTTAAAAATTACAAACGTACTAATGATGTCTTCTCATTATGCTGAAGGTCTATTTTGAAAGGCGTTTTCTTTATTTAAAAAAAAAATTACTTCAATTAGTAATTGCTAAAGTGACTCAAATGAAGCCTTGGCAACACACAAGAAGACAGTATTTTTTTCCTTTTTAAAAATTACTGCATGTACAAATTTCAATCAAATTTCAGAAACTGAGATTCCTGCTAAGAAGAAAAACCTTATCAGTACTGTGACCACTGTGGCATGACATCACCCACAAACATTTTGAAATAAAACATATCAGAAGGAGACAGTAAAAGGAGTCACCAAGTAATTTTGTTCAGAGTGAATTTTGAGGACATTAAGAGCTACGCTATATAAGGTGGATATGAGTGGAACATAAGAGAGGGAAATATTTGACCATTAAAGATGTTATAAAATTTAAATGTCAAAGCCATTTGAATTCCATTTTTGTCAGATTTGAAATTACCCTCAATGAAACTTAATACAAGCCTTTCCTGAGTATGACATTTAAGTGCCTTTGAAAATTTTACTCAGTAGCTGCTGGAATCAGCTTTCTTTTAGCCACACTGGATACTACTAAATACTTGTAACATTGACTTGACCTTTTACTGCCAATTGAGTTTGACTGGTACTGACACAATACTTTGTGCCACTGCAATTAAAAGCATTCTCCAAAAAGAAAGAGGAAAAGAAGGCAGAAATAAAACCACAACAAAAATCTGTCAACAGAAAAATAGTCCTAAAACATTTCACACTGAGGACTGGTATTTGCTCTGTGGCATAGAATCCTAGAACTCTACTACACTCCCAGTGAAATACCTACACACATCGTGAAATTTTCTTACTTATGGAGTACAGGGATTTCAGAGACCTTACAGTTCCTGTGACAAAACAAGGACATTAGTTTGCAAGTAGGAAGCAACTGCCACAGGCCTACAGGAAACCTCCTGTGCTTTACCTCTGAGTCAATACAGTGCATTAGTACAGCAACTGAAGAGAGTAATTTTTCTGCTTCAGCATTATTCCCTACAAATTGAATCTAAGTACAGACCCCATGACTTAGCAGATTTTTCATCTGGGAGCACTAAAGATCAGTCATAATCTTGGGAACCCTGACCTCCTCTTAGGTATTTAGCAGTGTGCAAATGATCTTACAGGAATCCCCATTCTCTGTGGACGGCAATGTCTGGTACCGTCTTAAAGAATTACTCTTAAAGAATTACTCTTAAATACAAGACTCATGATAAAAGTACAGCTCATTCATTCATAGTTTTGCCCTTTTTTTTTTTTCAGGCAAATAAAACAATAGGGAAATAAAACAATAAGATGACTTATTCACCTTGGTCTGTCTTCAAAACAACTGTGATGCTCTGCTCAGCTAGTACACTTCAGACTAATTTCTGGGACAATTCACAGCCTCCTTATCTGGGGTCCAAGTCTAACCTTAAACCCTTTCTAGAAGGACTTTCTCTGAATTTAAACTTGCCTTTGCAGCATCAAAGTCATGACTTAGACATTAACTCTTACAGGAAGTCTACATTATACCTTGGGAATGAATGTCCCATGATGCTGAATGAACCAGCTAGTGCCAGCTAGGTTCAAATCCCAACAAGCCAGGAACAAACTGTTTGTGAAATTAGAACACAATATTGTGATTAGTATCAACATGCGCAAAGCAAATCCCTTCCTAATTCCTTTCTGACTGGCAGGAGGGTTTAAGTCTCCTGGCCTGATGTAGTGTTTCAGTGTCTCCTAAATTATGTATTAATAGTAATTGAAAAACCGTATTTTCCATAACTAAATTAAGGAGAACAGTCAAGTATGCTTATCTCAGCCTCTTACTATCACTTTAAAAACAAATTTGAGAACAGTATGTACTTAGTTGGAGCAGCTCTCCTATTAAGTATGATTTGATAGTATTAAAGCAGTAATGGCAACCATATTAAAGGTCCTGGGAAAAAAAAAAAAAAAACTATAAAGTTAAAATCTCCCTTCTTCACAGATACCCATGCTTCACTCACATTTTATAGACAGTGTGAACAATCTATTCCAGTCACCTTACTTATGGGTTTCTTTTAGCCAAAATGTTCTCTTTGGTTTTCTTTCAGGAGAAAAAAAAAAAAAAAAAAAAAAGTAATTTAATTCCAGACACTGCTGTGGCTTTTTTAATTGCCAGACTAATTTCCTTTCTTAATTGAGTTTTTTCTCAGCAGCAGTCTGTGGCTGCATTTTATAGGACTGATCTTCCATAAAGAATTGGGAATCTCTGCTCACAAAACCAGCTTCTATTAAGTCACCAATCCCAAATTACACTTGTCTGTGTTAACTGTTTGCGAGGCCTTTCTGGCTGAAGAAACACACCCATGATTTTCTGAAGGAATTTCAGCATTGGGTAAGTTTTTTTTGTCTTGGGGGGACAAGGGGGGTAGTGGTGTTACTTGTTTGTTTCTTGGTTCTTTGGTTGTTTTCTTTACACTTCATTCTACCAGTCATTCACAGGTTAGCGATTCATTTTGAATTACTCCATCATAACTAGAATTATTCCTAAAAACTTTTCCAAAAAACACTTGGATATATTTAATTATAGGTCAAAAGTTCTGTGAAATCTGAAAGTGCAAAAATTTTGAAAAGGACTGTAACAATACTTCTGCTTGCTTTTATATGCATTAATTCAGAATTCTCTGCAAGTAGAAATGCTCAAGCTTGCCACACAGAAACTTAGATTAGGCTTTCTATCTGACCTGAGCAACAGGAAAAAAAATGGCAATTTTATTTTTATTATCCTCATTTAGACCACAGGGAAAAGAAAATGAAATTAGCTCTACCTGTTCTATTCTTCACTTCAAACACATTCCTCAAATCACTCTCCTAGATCTAAGTTTCCAACAAATTGTTTTTCAAAAATATGTTTCAAGAATTCAGTTTCATGAGGTGCTAAACCTAGTTCTAAGATGTCCAAGAAACAAATTAAAAATTGTGCTGGCTTCATGAGGTAAAACACAAATACAAGTCCAAGTCATTGGTTGTTCATACGTCTTAATATTCTAAAGGGTAACTTTATTTAAATGATTTATACAAGTTAAGCTTTGTGCATCACTCTGCAACTACAGTTGCTGTGCAGCTGTTACGAAGGCTTTCATATCAGTCTTTCCTTACCCCCTTTCCTCACAGACAATGCTCTGTTATCCTGAACGCAGGATATTTCTGCCTTTCCTTACTAACAGGGGCCAAGTGACTTCAGCTCCCATGCAGCACCACAGCAGCTCAGCACTGTTAACCAGCAGCATGAGGTCCTGGCACACCAAGCCAACAGTCTCCAGACTGGTTCCAAGCAGGTACTGGGTCAACTGAAATTCCAAAGGTAGCACATGGTCTGGAGGGTACTAACAGAAGTGAGAAACAAACTGAACTTCTATACAAACTCCACAAAACTGCACTTGTGTGGACACCTTTGGGAGCAGAAGACTTTAAGCACAGTAACCCTCTTGGAATCACAGGCAGCACACTGGAGAAGTGAGGGCCTTTGGTACTAATTTGGAGGCAGGGCCCATGTAAGCTTTTTGGTGTTTCCCAGGCTTGCTAGCAAGGTCATGAGCAGCTCAGTCACAGCCAGGTCTCACACCTGGTGCCCAGCACCTTACTGTAGGCAGCTGACCAGTGGTAACCCAGCCTCTGAACACTCACCCCCACAGGCACACAAGAAATGCTATCAGCAAGTGTTACACCTTTCTCATAAAAACTGAGCAAAGCAGCTCTCAGCCACTGCTAATTCTGCAGACACAACTTCTCAGACATCCCTCCGGCAGCAGGACCAAGCTTTTGGTAGCCTCTCCCTAGGAGCCACAGATTTATCTACCACCATCCTCATGTTAGGATTTATCAGAAGCTTAAAGGTGTTTCACTAATAGCAGCAAAGCACCAACTGCAATAACCTCTGCATGACTTTGCTGCCAAGCCAGGTGTGGGTGCAACTCTACCAAATTAGAGACACTTGAGGTAGCAGATAGGGTCTATTACCATTTTCCACAAGCACCTTCCCAAACAGAGGAGACTAGGAGGCCTGAAAGAATGGAAGAGATGATCACAGGGGGAAAGAATAACTACATGCAGCAGCTAAGAGACACAGCCAGCTATAGCTCAGTCCAAGGGAAACCCCCTTGCCATAAACTTCCACACATTCATTAGTGATGTAAATTCTGGAATTGCCTAGCTGGCTGTCTAGCGTCCAAGCCTCAAAAAACAGAGAAAGGTACAAGAGATACCAAATTACCCTTTTCTAAAACTAATCACAGCAATGCTTCTATGCATACAAGCCTTCTTCCCACATTTTCATGCTGTATTTTTCAACAAGTGAGCTCAGGAAATATTTCCACAAACATCAGTATTTCATATGCAAGGAGCTTCCACCAGTACTGATCCTCTCATGTTTCCAGGCAATCCTCTCTTCCCTGCCATCCTCCTAGCAGAGTCAAACACCACATGGTCCAGGAGTCTGCCACATTTTCAGCATTACACAGACTATCTTGAAAGGCAGCCAGCTGCACCCACCCAAGCCCTAACTCTGTCTGGAGCCTACCACAGTGTTCCGTCTGGCAAGCAGGAGCAGTAATGGAAGCCTGCACGTGTCCGCATTGCCATCTAGAGGATTGCTGCCACACTCCAGACCATCTAAAAACAGCATCTAGTGAAGGACAGGACAAATGGGCAGGGTAGAACTGCACATTAGTAGCAGCATGGCCTTTTTTTCCATGACAGTTACAGAACAAGGGAAAAAAGTGCCCCAAACTAAGGCCTCATAGACTCAGTGAAAGGATAAAAGGGTGCACATGATACAGTCTGTGGCAGAAGGCAAAATCTGTTCCCACTGCTCTTCATAAAAAAATCTCAAAGAGTTGTTAGGGGTTTTTTTAATCATTTGCTATGGCTAATGACAGAGGTATAATTTTACTTGCCTTGATTCAAATCACATCTATCCTGCTAATAGTACAGTATTGATGATCAGAGAATCAATATTCTGAATTCTGGCCTGTCACGTTGCTACTCCCTTACTATTCTAATTCATTAATTGACTTTGATCTTTCCATATCGAAGCATGACCAGCAGATTCAGGAAGGTGATTCTTCTGCTCTACTCCACTCTTGTGACAGCCCACCTGGAGTACTGCATCCAGACCTGGGGACCTCAACAGAGAAAGTTCATGGATCTGATGGAGTGAGTCCAGAGAAGGGCAAAAAATTTGATCAGAGACTGGAGCACCTCTCCTCTGCAGACAGGCTGAGTGTTGGAGGTGTTTAATCGGTACAAGAGAAGGCTCCAGGGAGACCTTATAGCACCCTCATGCTCCTAAAGGAAGTTACAAGACAGATGAACTTTTTGCAAAGGTCTACAGAGATAGGAGAATGAGGAATTACTTTAAACTGAAAGAATGTAGGTTTAGATTAGATATTAGGAAGAAATTCATTCCTATGAAGGTGATGAGGCACTGGAACAGGTTGCCCAGAGAAGTTTGCATTACAGTACCAAATTCAACTGCAGTTTGGTAAAAGTAAAACGAAAGTACATTTCAATAATCTGAATAAAGAGGATTAAATTAAAATGACAAGTCATCTTCCCAGTACCATTCATTGTCACCAGAGCAATACATACACTAAATTTTGGACACTGCTATGCCATACAAGGGAAAAATAATTTTGAAATATGCATATAGAAGATGAAATGAACTGTTCTGTAACTGGATTTAAAAAAAAAAAAAAAAACAAAACAAACGAAAAAAGAAAAAACAGCTGAAAACCCTGGGACACAGAATATTCTTAGGGCATCATTTTGTTTTTTTACTAACAGAGAAAATAATAAACTATTTGTAACCCCATTTTGTCTTTCTTCTCCATGCTGCAGACCCTCATTGTGTCTCTTCCCTCCTATCTGAAGCACACCTGACACCTGAGAAGCTTATTTAGAAAGTCAAAGCAACAGAAAGCTAATCTTACCATTACAGTGCTAAATAATATCTTTCTCTGTATTTACTAATCTGTACCATTATGTTCCAGAATCAGAGAAACCTCAGTGCCTGGGGAGCCTTCATGTGGTAGCTACAGTTAAATCAGGCAGCTGCACTGTGAACCAAATCATGCTGAATCAAGCTACATTGATCTAAATTCAAATCTAAACACTGCGCTATTTGAGAAATATTAATTTAATTATAACAGGGTTTTTATTAATGCAGGCAGGGCTAAGAGGCTGCTATTGCTCAAAATCTTCTTAAAATGAAAATACAACTTACTGATCAGAGTCATAATAATCCATGCACTTCTTTTTTTTATTATAAGCTGCAACTCTGAAGGGCACGATTTCCAGTGCCCTGAGGCCTGGAGCCATTGTGAGCACTTTGGCACCATGGGTTGGTTCATACAGATCTTTCCCAGTGTCAGGGTGTGGCATCCCTGCTGGATCTCGCCCTACAATGTAGAAGTTAGCTCCTGCAACCATCCGTGATCTGCAGTGCCACTGAACCTACAACAGAGACAGGAAAAACAATTAACAGAAGAAAATGCTCCAAAACTGCAGCTCTCAAAACGGGCATGCACTCTAACTACTATGCTTTCCTTAATCAGATGTGATTTTTATTATGAAGCCATAACATACTAAAGAACCAGTTCAGTTGATCACCATCAAACTTACAGCTAAAACATACTATCCCCATTTTATTTGCACAGGAGGTATTCAGAAAGTTACTTCAGTACTATCTACACATTCAGAATGAAAAACCACCCAGGTTCAGCATTTTCAACTTGTACATGTGGCAAGGATGTTGTTCAAGGCAGAACTAACACTGTCTGCATGAACAATAAAACCCAAAGGACACATAAACTAGGTATACACTGCACATGAATGCTTGTAATAGATTTACTTTCCTAAGCAGGTGAATTTACTGTATTTTGATACAGCTTTGCCTTACAGAATTGTTTCTTTTCTTCCAAGGCACTTATCAGGAATGTCAAAAATACAAAAAAATGCTAAACTGATATTTATTAAACTTGGCACTTATGACTTTTACAGACTGGAAGGACACATCCACCCTGTAGATAACCTTATTACCAGCTGCTTGGTCTTCTGTAAAGCACTGGTGCTATAGAAACAGATCTAATACCAATGACTTTTAAATAACCTACAGAAAATTATTAAAGAAAGAATCTCTTTTGTTACTTGAACCAATATTACTGTAAGCTGTGCTCTGAGGTCACTGGAAATGTTATATAGGCAAGGAGAAAAATTTTATCCTGTTCAGAATAAAGAATGTGGATTTTGTTCCTCCTCATACATACAAGAATGAGATAGAAGTTTTCAGTTAATTCTCACAAAAGGTCTATGGAGAACAGCAGATTTCCCACGTAATTCATTCACATGCCTCAGCTAGATCTGGACAGCAGTTTTCGTTGGGACTGGAAGGCAGTGAAAGCTCTGTTTGACCAGTCAACTGGCCAGCAGAAAATAAGTCGCATCTCCCTATTTTAACTTCACTAGCAATATCTCCTAACTATCAAAAAAGCTACCCCAGAGTCAACCTCGGAGCCTGGTCAGAAGTTGAACTTCCTGTGATTCAAGGTGGAGGCAAGAGAGGAGGGAAAAAAAAAGAATTTAAAAAAAAAAAAGGAATGAGATGGAGAATCAATATCCCCTCGAGGAATTGTTCTCAACTGAGAACATTTATTCTTTCTGCTGCCTCCCACAAACCTCTAGGGACTCCAACCCAAGACCTGGCTCATAAATAAAGTGTTGCCAAAGAATTATTTCATACAAAAGCTTTGAAACAATTCTCTCTGAATTAAGATTGCCAAAAAAAAAAAACAAACCCCAGACTGCTTTTTTTCTTAATACATGAATAACCCTCCAAGATACAAACTTTTTGCTTAACAATCATAAAATTTAAGCATTTTAACATTCAATCAGTCAGTATGTTAACAGATCTTATAATTCCTTCTGAAAAACACCATAAAGAAAAGAGGAAGGATTAAATTATCATATCCCTGTAACTGTAAAGACAGAAACATATAAACCAAATATTTTCGCCCACCATTTCCGGCAAAATCCTTCAATATAGAAGTTTCTGAAGAAGAGTATGGTTGTTGACAGACTTAATAACCTGCTTTTCCAAGCACAATTAGTCTCCTCTCTCCCTCCATTAAAACACAACACACAAGCATCAGGCTTAGCACAAAATATTTTAGTGCGCTATCAAAAGGGTTTTATTTTAAACTCCTGCTGTATTTACCTCAGTTGGTCCTGCATACATCATGGGGGAAGGGAATATAGCTACCACTGTTGTTTCTGGATTCAGGATTCCCTCCTCCAGTACTGCAGCATGCTGTTTCATGCGCCACATCAGAGGAACATCATCCTCCTTTGTCCAGCCTCCCAGGGGGTGCAAGAGTAAAACTGGGCGCCGGTAGCCACGTTCCAGAAGCTGCTTATGAGTATCCTGCATTAAAAGAGCGTGCCCATTGTGCACTGGGTTGCGTAACTGGAATGCAAAGACAGCATCTGTGGAGAAAAAAAAAACAAAACAAAACAAGACAGAAGATATAAGGAAAGCAAATTATTTTATCAGGAGTTGTACAGCCACAGCAAAATTTTACATGCTTTCCTCTGAGCGCTATTAAACAAGTATAATAGCAATGCTCACAGGTCTTTAAAGAAATATCAATTATTACAAACCCACTGTACTTAATAAGCAAAACTAATAAAAAACAACCATACAGAACAAAAATCAGTTTCCTTAACTTCTGAATTTTCTGCAAGAGCTATAATCTTCTATTTGGATTTTTCACTTGCATAAGGGTATTATATTCTAAAAGGAAATCAAACTATGCCACCTATCTTAAAGGCTAAATATATCATCTAGAGAACAAATGGACCTGTTCGGAACAAAACTAATAAAAGGGGATTTAATGCTCCTTACTAAGTTTCCTTCACCTTAGTTTAGTAGATTTTAGTGCAGTAAAAACAAAGCAAGACTAACTGCTATTCCAGAGTATTACAAACTCTTCAATGAAAAACTCTGCCACAACCAGGATTTCTCTCTCCTGCAGATTCAGATGAACTAAAGTACCCTGCAAGACAGCAAAATCACCGTAACTGAGAGATTTTCCAATATGGAACCAATGAAACCCAGAGAACAGGTTTTTTTCAGATCTCAAATATGTGTTTGTTTAAGGGTTAGCCAAAAGACTGAAATCCCAGACCCACAGCTCCTGGACATACTGACCACACAGAACAATAACAGGAGCTCAGGACCAGTTGTGGTTTGCATTCTCAATGTTAATCTCTCTCCTCACATTTACAAGTGCAGCTGCCTGCCCGTCACTGCCACAGTGAAAGCTGCACGTTCGTTCTCTGCTTTATGACATTCCTCAGCCTCTTACTTATCTGCCTAACACAACTACTTTTGTGAAAAAAACTGGTTTATTTCTTGTGTAGAAAAAAACCTTGGCACCAGCCTACCTGCACTACTTTCATAAGCCTTGAAGCAGCATGGAACAGACTTAAAAACAGCAGAGCATGAAAGCTCAGCATTCAACCATACCTCTGTAGTTTGGGCCAAACACGATCTTTAAATCACATCTTACCACATTTTAACATTATCTCTTCTTGCATTACTGACATGTCTACAGTGCATGGAAAGATAAAGTTCAGAACCTCAGGCATTACCAGCTTCTGTTATGTATTTAGGCACCACAATGCCTTAGATCATAAAAATTATTACTTTTAAAAGCAAAGAATGCCTCCTACCAAAGCATTCAACATTTTCATCCTTGAAACAATGCCAGTCTCAGTGGTGGCACCAGACATTTGGATAAGTCTCTGCAGAAAGAAAGAAGCAAAAAACATTTACTCACCGGCATTCATTTCCTTGAATTTCTGCCTTAGCTCAGCTGGAGTGAGGCGGTATTGATCAAGTCCATCATTCCAATAAATGCGATCAAGGACCTGTAGATCTCCACCTACAAGCCAGTTCCCTTGCTCCATAACCATCTAAGAAAAGAAAGGAAAGTCCATGTCAGGAATAGCTACCAGATTCTCCTGAGTATCTAGAACATTGCAATGGGAACGCATCTTTACCAAGGATTGTGTTCCAGGTTAACTTTATTTGAGAGTCATAAGTCAAGCATAAGTGTTAAAAAATGAAAAAAAATTCATTGGAGCACAGTCCAAACATACTATACCATAATGCAGGAGAGATCTTCAAGCAGGCATATACCTTTCTTTCAAAACTGAGATAATATATAGAAATGCAAATAGCAAATATTCTTAACCAACACTGCATGATTAACAAAGACAGGAAGGCCTTGTCTATTATAATTTATTCAGTATATATTAGCATATATTTTTATTAGTGCATATTTTAAAAATTAACTACAATATAGCAATATAGTGAAAATGCATGCTTTTTAGTTATTGGTCAAAACAAATGCTGTTGCAGTATCACTCTGTAGTTTACATCAGAAATAATGTAACAAAACTATTCTGATTAACTACTCACCCACTTTAATCTACAAATAAAATCAGAATCTTTGAAGTAGAATAGCTTTTTGACTTGTTTCATGGTAGCAGTTTACCCAAGAAACAGATGTTGGACAGTCAGTACACTTCTTTTTATATCTTTAAATATCACCTCACGCTTTATCAAAAAATAATTATGGCAAGCTGCTTAATACACTGTACAAATAGTTACTCTGAAGTTTTTAATTTCTAAGTGGATTTTCTTTTGAAGATGAAATCACAAAATCTTCCAAGTTTCATATGCATTTTTAATAGCTTTTTTAGCCTTATGTAATTTAGAAATGACAATAAATCTTGATATAACAGAAGACGCTACATACTAAACACAAAACCCAAAAGATGCAAAAATTATGTGTGAATTTTTCGATTTATTTTTCCTTTGACCTGCTGGAATTAAATGATGCCACAGTAACCATTCCCCTCCTGAAGAAAATGCCAGAGTTCAACATCTTACCAAGGTGGAGAGAAGATGTGATAATGATATGAAGATGAGAAAACCCTGCACTATAGAATCTCTCAGGTACCCAAATATTTCTGATTAAGAACAGACACCAAATTAATGTGCTGTCAACATTATTATCATACACCCCTGTACAGGCATAAGAACATAACTCCTTGTCTTCTACATAAGAAGTCATTCAAATTTTGTCTGAGATTTTCTTAGAATTTATTAGATCTGTGTTAGGTTTTCACTAAAGGGAAAAGATTATGTTCAACATCATAGAACACATCAAGGGCTTTGAAAATCATCTATTAGTCATACAGATACTTTTAGAACATCTCGAAGGCTTTCCCATTTCAAGAGCAAGCTAATATTTTCAGGTTTGTTTGATTTCTCTTTACCTAATTTTATGTCATACCTGTACACAAAAATATCTGAGACAAATGGGGAAATCAATATATTTTGGCTCCACAGAGCTAAGATGCAACATTCACACCAGCTTGCATAAGCCAACACAGCATTGAGATGACTATGTTACAATTAGAACATTTCAGTATGACAAACACAAAAGGCCACGATAATAAAACATAATAAACACAATGGATGGGAAATGACTCCCCAGAGAGTTAAATGATGAACTCTCCAGGAACAGGACCTGTTTGAAAAACATGTAAAGAGGCAGGTCTCACGTGCACCACATGCAAGCAGAAAAGAAGTTTTCTATCCTTCACAATGCATATATCCACTGATTAAGGAGCTTTGATGATCCATCTGGTGACACAGAGGGATGTGTTTCCTAGGCACACTGGAGAGCAAAGTTCCCTCTTCTGTAGCACAGATTCTACAGTACATTCTAAATTCATTTCATGTGTACATACTGACATTAGATTTTCACACCAAGTACAGATGATTCAACAGCTGCACAGAAAAAAAATTACCTTTGTTTCTGCTCAGATATTTTAATTAGTTTTCAAAGTAGTTTTTTTTGTCAAAGTACATCAATCATAGACTTCACTTAAAGTGCAGCTCCATAACAGTACAGTGAATAGGACTAAATCTTCAACTTTTAAACACACACCTTGATATAAGGATGTTCCTTGCATGTTGTTCCCCATTGCCTAGCACAGCGTTCCTCTTTCCTGTGCTCGTAGAATTCAGGGTTACGGAGAATGGCAACGCGGCGACCTTCATACACCAGTGCAATTGCTGTGCACCCATCCAGCCTTTCTTTGTCTTCTTGAGTAGCTGTTAGCACTATAGGCACTGACAGATTAATAACTCCCCCTGCAGAGGGGAAAAAAAAAAAGCCCTTTATCCTTAGTAACAGTCACAAATGTTGTTATGAAAATTTACCTAATTAGCAGGTTACTTTTAAGGCTGTAAGTGTATTACATGACAGTTAGTTGAAACACTTATTTTAACAGGGATTAAACAACAAAATTGAGCAAACACTGAGGTTTGAGAAAGAGTGAACACAGTACTGAAAACAGCAAATACTTAGAGCTGCACAAAAATATTTAAACTGTGAGGATACTACTTTTTGGGAATGTCAAATTGATACCTTTCTTAAAAATCTACATGGAATGTATAAATGCACAAATAACATTTTAAAATAGATCATCTAAAATATTAGACTGCTACTGGAGTGGATAATTAGCAAAAAGGAAATGATATTCTAAGTGGACATACTTTTGGTCCCTAAGAAAAAAATCCAATGCAATAGGAGCAGTCAAACGTACCCAGGTAGTTAACACACATAATTGAACTATTTCAGAAGGTGATTTTTGTTGCTTACTTAAAACTGTATTCATATTCAAGCATTTACCATTCAGAATAAACTGCTGAGTCAGGCAAACAATTTGTTCAGCTGAAAGTTTACCAGTTACTTCAGTTCTAAAACTAAGCCAATGTAGCTGAATTTTAAGGTTATGTGTGGTCCTCATTTTTAAGCACCTACTTCACTGCCAAATGCTGAAGTCTTGTTTTTCTTTTCTATAAGAGTGAGATTTGAGAAACCCAGTGGAGTAAATATCCTAAGTCTTCAACAAAGGCTTGGGTTCTAATAAGCATATGCCTGAGTGCAAAACTTTTGGGTGGCCTCCAGGAGAAAAGTCATGGACCCTTTAAAGTTAATGGAGGTTCTGGCATTTGCCAAGACTCTAAAATAAGGATAATTTTGGTATTATTTAAGCAATACATTTTTATTAGGAAATTAAATTTTTTAGGAAATTAAAAATTATAAAGCTGGATGAAAAGTTTAAGAGAAAAATAGATCCCCCTTCTTTCATAATGCAAAATGCATAATGCATGCTGTGCATCTCCTCCTAAGCTCAGTCCTGGTGCCCAGAGTTATTTTCAAATCAACTAGGTCATAAAATTGAATATGGCAGTAGTCTCAGAGAGTGGTTTGACACCCCAAATTGATAAGATAAAAAAAAACTTTTGCTTTGCAGAGTAGTAAATAAATATTTTAAAGAACTAAGAGATGTCAAACCTGTTGATTATTTTGATTATTTATTGCCATAATCAGCAATAAATATATAATATCTTCTACATTTTTCTTCAGCCACAAATAAGAAACTGAGGCAAGGTAGTGAAGCAAGTCTGTTAAATCACAGATGAGCACAGTGTCAGGACAAAACTTTTCCAGACAGCCTAATTTTTAAAGGGAGACTCTCAATACATCTGCACTGATCTCCACAGCCTAAAAGTCAGTCAGTATGAACACTGCTATTAAAGCCCAAAGGATGAGATGTATTGCAGGTAATAAACCATTTCCCTCTCTTCAGAATCGAAGCCCTGCAAAATGACTGCTGCTATAAGACCCAGAACAAACACACCAAGAAAGGAGGAAACTTTGAGGATGTTGTTTTGACTTAACTATTGCCATTGCTGCAAGTACCAAAGCAGCTTTAAGGCAATCATATTTTTTCTAAAAAGATTTACACATGTAAGTACTGTCATAGATCTCTAAAAAGAGGAAATTGGTAACAGGACATGAAGAAAACCAATGATTTTATCCAAGGTTAGGGCTGACAATTGTTTCCATCAATAAGTTGTTTTTCATTACTTGTATTTTTTGTACACAGACGAGATACTCAAAACAACAGGAAAAGAAGTTTAAAAAATTGTTATATTGTTATATCTGAAACACTCACCTATACAAAGTCTTAAATGCCTTAGAAAAATCCTGGTTTACAGAAAATTACAGGACAGAACTAGGACCTACAATTTATTTTAGCAGCATGCATTGCATGTCATCTGCAGAGGACGTTTTCAGCTGGATGTATGTACAGAAGGCAAATGAAATGAGAACAAAACTAGCAGCACAAAATTATACTGCAAAGTAACAGGATGGCATTATGCTGTCTTGGATAGCCCCTAGATAAAAGGGGATTAAGAAGGACAATAGATGTCTGTATCACAGAACTGAGAGGAAACTGACTTCTTTTTGTTCTGCTATTTGACCTCTAGTAAGACAAGAGTGATGCAAAAGGAAGCATGATTACAGGAAAAAGGCTGGAGTAAGCAAAACAGCCTTCAAAGAGGAATAAATGAAAAATGAAAGGGGATTGCAATCAAACTCCAAAATCTGAGGATGCCATGAGTTATTCACTAATCTTAACAAAGTTCTTAGCCAACTGGTAATGCAAAATCAAATCTATTCATTTAAATCATCCCACATAATTACTAAATCATAGTAATTCAATTACATGTGATAATTGTTCATACTCAAATTCTGATTTCACACTTGCAACAGCTCCAGCACTCAGTCAGTTTGTTGTCCTTTCCTTCATTACTAATACAGAACAAATCTATTGGTCACAAATCTATTTGAGCTAAACAGCAATTAAATTGTACTTCCAAATTCTAAGATCAATTTCATCAAAACAAATCAGAAGTGAGCATTTTAGAATTAAATATTTTTCAAAAATCAAGATACTTGAAAAAATTTTGTAAAGGCAAAAAGACAAAATATTTAAGTTCTAATATGATGGTAGGTATAAAAAGAATAAAAAAACATCACATTTAAAACTGGTTATTATAATATTCTATTCTCTTACCCCAGACCTCAAGTTGTGACCTCAAGCCTGATACTGTCTTACCACACCACCACTAAGAAGCAAAGCAAATAATTTCATTCAAAAATATTTTAGAAGTATGATTAGTTTGCTCGGTTTTACAAATGGTGTGTTTTACCCTACCATCAAGGAGACAGTCAAAGTGAAGGCACTGGAGGTATTCTCTCTCTCTCATAAAGCCATTCAGGGGTGTTGCCCAACCTTCTGCTAGCACTTGTACCCACTGCATATCCACCTTGTAAAGAAATGAAGAAATAGACTTAGAGCAGATAAAAGCTGCTGTTTAATTACTGGGATCAAGTATTAATCATAACAAATTATGATTTAATTCTAAATTGCAGGACAGTATAAATGGAAGATTTCTCAGTATTACAGTTTTTAATCACAAATAATTCAAAGTTTCTACAAATAAGGAAAAAAGAACAACTTGTTCCTCACTGTTCATATTTTTGGCTATTTTCCAGTCCCTACACAGGATCAAATTTCCATGTGTTAAAAGAACCAAACCAACAAACACACCAAAAAATTTTATTTGTAAACCTTGATAAAGTTCACTTGCCTTTATCTAACAAAACAAGATAACAAAGACGTTAAAAAGAAAAAAAAAAAAAAAAAAGAAAAAAAAAATAGTAACAATACATACAATTACCACAAAAAATATCAGAATTATCAGTGTAAATATTAAGAGGTCTAATCTTTAAGCAAATGAGAATTTTTTTTTTTTTTTTTTTTTTTGCATAAACCAGTGAGACTGTCTAGAAATAAAATTCTCTCTGGACAGGTATTTATTTTAGTATGAGATATCAGTTTACACAGAATTTCCTTTCTTAGCACTCAGTCACACTATGACTTAGTGTGTGGTCTCCATTATTTCTGCATGTGCATTACTAAGACATGGTCAAGTTTTTGACAAGGACAGGCTCTGCTTGTGCAAGTCTCTTTTGCAAAGGGCATGACTAATTTTATTACACTGTTTAATTTATACTGAGGCAAGTACAAAACAATTTCTTCCCAAGCTTAGATTAGATACTTTTTTGATATTTAACAAGCCAGTGGTTGGGGGTGGAGGGAGAAATTATTTGTTTTTCTAGACAGGGAGCAATATAGAATGGGACAGTACTTAAAGTTTAATAATGGTGACCTTAAGTATCTATTCCTCAACAAAGCAATTAAAAGTTTTACACAGATATATGTGAAAAGAAAGTAAAATCTGGTGAAAGGAAGTATCAATACTTATAACTAGTAGAAGACTAGGCAAATTTTAAAATTACTTAGTTCAGTGCTTAGTATGCCACCCCAATCCTCCAAAGTCTACTCACAACAGATGCTGAACTCTGAGCTTCATCAGCTCCTAGATCAAATGCTTTCCTTTAAGTTCTAGTAATACCATCAAAAAGCCAGTGAAAAAACTCATGCATTGTATCTGTGTTTAAGCTTAATTCTTCAGAAAAATGAATAAGGTAGAACAAAAACACAGCCAGAAGCAGCTTCATCTAATTGATCTGAGTTAAAAAATAAAGCATATAACCAAAATAAGAATAGAGTTGATCAAGTTGATCCATGCTTTTCCATATTTTCTGTGCTGGAAATTAGAAACATAGTACAAGTATGTTCTAATAAGAAAATAAAAAAAGCAATGAAGTAGATCTGATCACCTCTTTTCAACTGTTTGGTATATATATATTAAAAGTTACTGTTGTTAAGCTGAAGACTACCAACAGGAAGAATCAAGAAATATTAATTGATTTCCCCTATATTTCTAGGCAATTATAATTCACAATAAAATGGTTTCTGTAAGTAAACTAAGAAAAACAAAAGTACACAATTCTTCTAGAAGCAATTTCTCATACAAGACATTCCAGGCTTGGTTTTGGCCATGGAACTGGGGGAAGTGTGGGAGGAAATCACTGTAAATTTTTTTTCCAGGGCAGGGATAAAACACTCTATCAAACATTATTCATGAAAGTATGAAGATCAATCATATCTGGTAAGTAAGCAAAGAAACCACAGATGCTGTGCTCTCACTGAAGGAAAGAGGGGAAGAGTATATAAAGGTGTATTCTGTAACCAGCAAAGATATTTCAATTATATCTACTTAGACTAAAAGCAACAGATCAGACCATCCTTCAACTGCAGCAATGAGACACCTGAACACACAATACCTTATTTATTTCCAGGGTTAACAGAGATTCAGCATCAGTTTTGGCCAACTGTAGCTTGTTTTCTGGCACATAAAGCTCTTTTACCTCATAGGAGGCATCCACTGGTACAATGTCCTGTATAAAAGGAATAAACAGAACTTAACGTTTGCTCAGAACACCTCTTGGGCACTGAACACACATCAAGAAGTAAAATTCTAATGTTGCACTACACAGCAGCAAGAGTTTATTAATTATGCAATTTTTACTCATCTAAAAGCCAGCACTGCTCCAAGATTATGATATACTGCTAGTTACTCAAGCCAGCAGATTGGCTAAAGTGAAACATTCTAACAAGAGATTTTTTCTAAACCCTAAGTAACCCATACAACATTTACCTAGTAAATATTTAACTATTCAATTGAGTGAAGCTTTTATGACTTATTCATGCCTACATTATCTACAGTAGAAAGGCAGACTCTATGCTTTTACAAATGCTGAAGAATTAGATTTAGAGACTGAGCATTCATGGATTTAAGTCATTCATTATACAAGATAGATTAGAAATGCTAACATGAAGGTAAAATAAATAAAGCTGCTTCTCTACTGAAAATTAATACAGAAGTACAAATTAAATGTACTTCCTACAGCTAATGAGATAACACAATTATTTTCATCCATAAACTAACTCTTAGAATATTTAAATGTGATGTCATCTGTGCATATATATGCAATGAACAAAAATCTAGCTCTACAACAAACATATGAATTTTTTATTTGAAAAAAAATTCCGTGTTTTTCCATGTGTAGTAAACAAGATATTCTCAATTCACAATGCTCAAGACCTTAAACTTGTTAGAAGAGATCAACACAAATATAAAACCATAATAAAAAGAAGAAAGGAGGTCATCATTACAAAACAGTAAAAAGTCGCCTTCAACATAGGATGGGGTAATATGTCAAAACCCAGTCAAATGTTCCAGTAATGTTCAGTAGCAAAAAAATCACTGAAAAGAGGCTGTTCTTTTGAAAACACAGTTTACAGTGTTTTAGAAACCTTTGTAAAGTAATGCTCTACTGTTGGAGAAAAAAAGGTCACCCTTGGAGCAGAGTATCTACAGACCCACAACAACAGTAATTAAATTGTCTTTACTTTTCCAGTATATGCAGGCCAGAGTAAATAGCTATTCTTGTGGAAAACACAAAGTTAGCTCAGGAATTTTAATGTATTTATGAGACCTTAGGCACTACCACCATGGAAAGTAAAACAAAGGCAGTGGAATGCTGGCAAATGAGAGATAAAATTACTACGGGAGTAACAAGATGTGATGAGTCTCACTGGCTGGTTGCATAATTCATATCCTCAAAGAACACATCAAAAGAATACAAATTAAACTAGCACTTAGAAATGGTGTTTTAGAAGGAAAAGCTTGGTCCGTCACATATCAGACATCATTTTGGAAGCAGATTTTATTACATTGTAAGTTAGGCAAAATCAGCCTTTTGTTTTCTCTGCCTGAGTAGCAGCATTACAGCCCAGGAGAGCTGCAGCAGGCTCCTGTCACAACAACAAGCCCAGACTCAAATTATGGTATTGCCTCCTGTAAGCAGCACTATAACGATGGAGTGCACATTATGCTGCTTCACAGATTTCCCTCTGGACCCTGGCTCATTACCAGGCTAGGATGTCCTCATTTTACAAATCATCAAGAGGTTAAAATTAACGTGCCTATTAAAAAGATCTCTTCAAGTATTATCCTGGTTTTAGTGTCCCACTAACGGGCAAAACAAAAGTTTCACAATGCAGCTTCTGTCAACAACCTACTTCTTTATACAAATGCAAACAGCTTGAAGACAGTTCTAGCAACTGAGTCTAACATTTAGAGAATTTGTAGGATTAGTAAACTTAGACTCACTTGCACACATGAAAGTGGTAATTAAAAGATCAACTTAGATTAAAAAAAACAACAAAACAAGAAAACAACAACAAAAAAAGCAACTAAAGGAATCCATGCATCTTTAAACTGCATGAATTTTAGCAATTAGGAAAACACTAGGCTAGCAAGCCATCTAGTGACCATTCTAAGGCATCATCAATTTTACTGAAAGCTTAATTCTACCAAAGGACAAGTTACAGAATCTTCCTCAATATTTATTATTTCTCAATGCATTCATATAAAAGTGGCAAAATAAAAAAAAATACAAACTAGATGCATTATGGAAATGTGCCTCCTCACACTGGGGTGGTGGGTTCTTTGCTGATGCTGATTGACTCTGGAGATCATCTAGTCCAGTCTCCTGCTCAAAACTGGTCCCACTACAGCAGGCTGCTCAGGACCCTGGCCAATCAAGCATTTAATATCTCTAAGGACAGAGCATCCACAAACACTTAAAGCAACTTGTTCTAATAACTGACCATCTTTTTAGTAAAAGGTTTTTTTCCCTTATGTCTAATTTTAATTTCCTATATTTCACCTCATGCATACTGCCCCTCATCCTACCCTTGTACATCTCTAAGACAAGTCTTCATCAGTCTTCCCTATACTTTCCCACTTGGATGATAGAAACTGCAAAAAGATCTCCTTTAGCCTTCCCTTCTCCAGGCTGAACAAATCCACCTCCCCTCAGTCTCTCCTCGTGCAGTGACATACTCCAGCCTCTGACCATCTTGGTGATCTCCTGCTCAGCTCAAAGAAGCACATCAATGTCTGTTTTCTTCTGGGTGAAGGAGAAGGGCACAAACCTGGACAAGGTATCCAGACAAGGTCGTACAAGTGCCATACAAAATTGCAAAATGGTTTCTCTCAAGCTCCTGGCTATGCTCTTGTTACTTACAGTAGAGCATGCAGATAGTCTTCTCTGCAGCACAGACACATGTTTTCGTAATGCTGAAAAATGTTTTCATAATGCTGAACAATTTATTTCATAGACTCACAGAAGCACAGAAGGGTTGGGGTTGGCAGGGATCTTAAGGATCACCTAGTTCCAACAACCCTGCGATGGGCAGGGACATCCTGCTCTGCTTCCACTAGAGCAGGATGATCAAAGCCCCATCCAGACTGGCCTCTAACACCTCCAGGGATGGGGTATCCACAGCTTCTCTGGGCAACCTGTTCCAGTGTCTCACCAGGTTCACAGTAATGAATTTCTCCCTGATATCTAATCTAAACTACCTTCTGTCAGTTTAAAGACTTGTCCTCTCCCTAAATGCCCTAATAAAAAGTCCTTCTTCAGACTTCTTATATGCTCTCTTGTTCAAACTACAGAAAATCCACAGAAATTACATTGTCAAGATAGCACCACATTAATATGGTCTAAAAAAAAGACATGCCTGTTTAGCCTTGCCTTGATTTCACTGTCTCTCCTTGAACTAAGCAACCACTAAGATACCTTGCCATTCATTATACTGCTATCTTCAAAGAAAAGGAAAAAAGTGCTAGATGTGCCTCAAACAAAGCTGACTGGGCTAGGAGCCAGCAGTCAGCACTGTGTACCAATGCAAGCCTTCAGGGATTGTTATCTTGGCACATGTGACACAGGTTTCTACAACTAGGAATTGTTCTGAGCAGGAGGCACAGGGCCCCCACAGTCAGGAACTGCCTCCTCTCACAGACAGCACTCCCACATAGCTCTCCTATTTTCCTCAAAAAAAAAAAAATATTCAGATGGGAATTTGGGAAAAACTCTAGAATTCTCTTAAGGTTTTCAACCCTGTCTTATCTCCTGAGCAACCCTGAGCAAGCAGTCATCCATGAGGAGTTTCCTTGAAAATTTCAGTACAAGAGACTAAATATCTCCAGAGCTGTATTTACATGGAGAGTTAAAATCAACTCATGCTGGCTACACGATGAGGTCTTTTGCTTGCATCAACTTCAACACTTGGCGGAGCTTTACTCAAACTATTGTCTATTCCCTAAATTTCCAGAACATCCAATTCACATAAAAAAGCAGGAGTTATTGTCTGCAAGAGATTAGCAAATTCTGGGGGTATCGTTTCAAGAGGATAAAGCCATCTCTACATTGTCTTCAATTTTAGTGTTGGATTTGGAGGGTTTTTGTCTTTTTATTTTCCATGTTGGGTTTCTTGGGGGTGAGGCTTTCTAGGTTGGGTAATGAGCCAAATCTGCTTATCAGGCAACAGGAGAAGGCCCAGAGACTTCAAAAGGGATGGTGCAGATTGCAGGCATGAACAAGGAAAGATCTACCTTTTCAGAAGCTATGAACCATAAACTCTACTCAGCCATGTCAAGAAGATCAGCTTTCTGAGCTGATCATTACACAATTACAGGACTACTTTTACTACTAACTTTTACTTTTACTAGGAAACAAGGGAAAGCAGACACAAGTACAGCAGCCTCTATTTAACTGAGATCAAATCACTGTGTAAGTGTACCTCTGTCACTTCACATCTGCAGTATATAATATTTTGTACACTACAGAGACAATGTAAAAATTCAGCCTCTTTAAAATTGGTTGCTAATATTTTTAAGTCAGCATTCACTGTTGGTTCTGTAACAACTCAGATAGCCTCTTCTCCCTTCCAGTTATTGCTATAAATTAATTTTTCACTTGTCCAAATCTTATTCCACGCGGAGATCAATGCTGTGCAATGTTTAGGTTTAAAAAGGAAACACACAATAGGACAAGTTGCAAAGTTTGAATTGAAAGATGCATAAGCCTTTATGTTTCAAAAACTGTCTTTGTTTTTTCTAGCACTTACACTCAGATTGCAGGTACAAATACTTGGAAAAAAGGTTTCTAAGATATATCTCCATTTCTGCTCACCCGCTCTTGAAGAAGTTCCACAACTTGTTGTATACAATCATTCACATCACAGGAATCAGTTTTCAGCACAAGCTCTGGGGATTCTGGTTTTTCATACTCAGAGTCAATCCCAGTAAAACCTACAGAATATAAAACAAAAATATTAGGTGACTTCTTCCAAAAAATCATTTCATTTTAATGCTGTTCACAGACAGTTTTCTATATATAAATGAACACAACATGCAAGAACATGGGGTTTTAGCTTCCTTAATACAGGAATTCTTAGGGAAACCAGTGGTTTTTTTCTTTATCAGACTCTTTGCTAATCACAGCACTGTATTTGGCAGCATCAAACTTCAGCATTCTGCAGTACATACATAGGCCTTTTTTGTTGGTGAGGATATTTGATTTTTACTGTGAATAAAGAAAAGAGCACTGGCAGAAGACCTGTGCACATCAACCCAGAGTCAGTTATGCATCTACTGTCCTTCATTATCAGCTGATTGTTGCTCTTAAAAAAATAAATAAAAGACGAAAAAATATTACAAACATTCAGTGTATATGTAAATTTACACTCACACAACCAAGCAGTATTCTGAAGCAAGAAACTTGAACACTTTTTCTATTAGTTTATCATCTCAAGATTGCTGCTAATGTAAGATTGATGACTGTGTTTATTATAATAGCTGTCACAGACTGTACAAGCTACCAGTGACACTTGTTCTGGCCTACTTAGCTTGCAATCTGCTTTGAAATCGTGGAGATTCTAACCACCCATGCACAAACAAGGAGGAAAAACCAAGCCCAAAGGCAAAGAGTATAAGCACTACAAGTCAGATCTGCGTCAGGAGTATCAGCTGGGCTTTAGCAACTCAACATCTGCATCCTCCACTAGTGTAAATGCACACATTAGAACTCCAGTACCCCACATGATTAAGAAAGGCTGGTACCTTTTCCAAAACCTGTGTACTTTAGAAGGATCTGATTACTGGAGGAGTGGGAACAGGAGGCAAAGAAAGTGTCTCATTACCATTCCCAGAGAAAAAGAAGATAAGAGTTTCTGACATTCCTTGTGAACTGGCAAGTTTGTTTAATTTTCATCCTTCATATATCAGATAGGTCATAAGATACAGCCACTGCTACACCCACTTGTATTTTGCTCAGGCACTGTTTATTTCACTACCACTTCTTTAGGAACATAATTCCATTATGGGGCTCGTAAAATTAACAAAATATTAGGGATGTTCACAAAATAGGCACAAATAAGGATTCTGCACAGAACTGTATCTTTTTATCATGTCAGCTCAAGCCATCATGCTTTGATTTTGAACAAATCTCAGTTCAGCTTTACCTGTTCCTGGTGTTTGCACGAAACATTCTGTTGTACTAGAAGTATCAAGCAACCACTCATACAGAATGCCTTAGATTCCTTGAATTTTATATCACTTCTGATTAAAGTGAATTCATACAGCATCTGCAAACTCCACCCCCAAAAGGGATTACTTAAACAAAACTGCTTTGCTACTAAATACAGAGCTATCCATCATCAGCCTCTGCAAACTATAACGTAACACAGAGCAAAGCACTTGAAACAATACTTGCAATGAATGATTGCATAGCTAAGCTTTTTTTTATTGCAGGTTATACCTAAATTTTGACTTGAGGGTGGGAATAGGAAATAATGTTCACGGGCACTAGGACAGAACACAGATTTAAAAGCTAGTATCTTCAGAACTGTTCTTTATGATCTTTACAGGTAGACAGTGCCAATGTTTTACTTTTTAGAAGTAACTTTATTAAAGTTTTATTAATGCAGACTTGAGAAAGAATCAGGGTCTTTTTAAGTGGTCAATGGACACACAAAGGAGACAGACTAATCCTCAATCATTACGTGGTTTCTATTGCAACTCTTAATGTGCTCAAGGCTTTTTCTGTATGTGGTTAGCCACTTTAACCCTTTTACTGTCTTACACACTTAACTAGTCATTTCCACGAGTTAGAAGTCAATTCCAATTTTCTTCTCAGCCCTGTCCTGAACCCATGCTCTCTTTAAGGGTGATACACTCAGACTCAAGCACATCCACTTACGTGGAGTCAAATTACACCAATGTTTCACTTATGCAGAAAGGATGTGATTACATCTAGGTTCACCTTTAATTTCTCCAGCCCTGGCTTTCTTATAGAG
Organism: Certhia americana; assembly: GCA_018697195.1. Taxonomy (NCBI): domain Eukaryota; kingdom Metazoa; phylum Chordata; class Aves; order Passeriformes; family Certhiidae; genus Certhia; species Certhia americana. Next base: position 19,074,445 of record CM031860.1, read on the forward strand.
TCCTTTAACATCTCTCTGCTCACAGACATGCAATGGAGCATCCACAAATACTTCAAAAAAAGGCAAACTTGCCCCTTCATGAATTCGTCTGGCGTTATTACGATCCTGAAAGAAAACAAAAGAAAAATCCTATAAGATTGCTCCCACATATTTTTACTGGTTTGTGCCTTTGAAGTTGATTGTAGAGAACACCACAATATAAACAAGCCTTCAAAGTTTGAAAAGAAGAAATGTAATTTGATTAACTGATGCCCTGCAAGATAGATCACTTTGGCTACAGTACATCAGTACTGGTGCAGTACATGGTAGAAGCTTACAGGAAGATGTGAGATATTTCACATCTTAAACTTGATTTGTTAAAAAAAACTCCACAACCAAACCCAGCCAATAGAATGCAAGGTTTTCTATGCCTATACATATATGTCTGAGGAATTACATCTGCCTAGCTGAGTACAGCCAGGAGGAAGTGTTACCTGCTGCTCTTGATATAACCACCCTTCTCTCCCAATCACCAGTTTTACCTACATTTCTTAATCTGACAAGACTTGTGTAGTCAAAATATTGATTATTTGCATTATTTTATCGTATTATTTTTATGGCTTGTCAAGCATTGGAACAGTATTAGTGACTTTCACTGTGAGAACAACAAAAGCCTACCAAAATACACTAAAATCTTCTCTTACTAAATATTGTTTATTTTTTAGTTATTTTTCTCAAATCTAGAGACTTCTGCTATACTGTATGGTTTGAGTTCCCCAAATTATTATCAGAAGAAGTGTTTGCATCACACTAACCAAAGAAATAATACATTCCCATGCCGTGAAACATCAAAGTCTCTGGATCATTCTTCAAGATACTTGGGTGTCCACACATCCTACTTGTCTCCCCCCAGCTTCTTATGCACAGATGAAAACAGTCTTCACACAACAGTGTGAATGTGGAGTTAGATTGATTTTCAGTACTATATAACATATAACTGTGCTGTATACACAACATGAAATAAAGTACAAAGAACCTACAGGCAATTAAAACCCTTAAGTTCCCTTAAGTTACTTGGCAAAAACAAAGCTCTCACCATTCACTCACAAAAGGATAAATGTCTTTTAAAAGCAATTAACCTGAGTCTTCAGGTTAAGTATACACCTAGTCTTCATACTTATAAAGTACTGGAATCTACATGGATCAAACGATCAAGTATCAAAAGATATTGCTATTTTAAGAGCCTTTTTTGGAACACCATCTGCACATGTTTGTAATATTAGAGTAATAGTTCTGTCTAATGGACTGAGGGATAGTTCCAGTTCTAGAACTAATGTAAACATTTTATATTTAAAATTAATATTTCTGTTTTGAATAATCACCTCCATAAAGCACAAACATCACCAAAAAAAAATAAAAATACAAGTAAGCATTTGATTCTGGCTAAGTTCAGAAACGGATTTCTGTAACTAGGATTCTGAACGATATTTTGCATTTTCCCTACATTTCATCTAGGTTTTTAACACTTACCTGAGCATAAGGAGAGATGAAACTAGTAATGCACACCAAACCAGCATCTGCAAACAATTTAGCAACTTCAGCAATACGACGCACATTTTCTTCTCTATCTTCTGGTGTGAAACCCAGATTCTTATTAAGGCCTTGGCGAATATTGTCACCATCCAACGTGTAGCATGGGATACCATGGCATACTAAATACTCCTCCAGTGCCATGCTCACTGTAGTCTTTCCAGCACCAGACAGACCTAAAATATTCAATAGTAACATAAATATATAAGCATAGGAACAAGTTAAGGCAAGTTGTAGTACATGTGTATTATGAAAATCCCAAAGTGACAGGCATCAGCAGCAATGCCTTCTAGATAAGCTTACTTGGAATATAAACCAAGTGGCTTTTACACAGACAATAGGTAAAGAGAGATTAAGGTAAAAGTTAAGTGTGCAATTTGAAGCATGTAAGAGTTTGGCCTTGAGCTCTGCTGCTGCTGCTTATAGAGGCGATGCACTTGCCCCAGTGCTGCTGGCAATTATTACTAGCTGAGAAAACTTAATTCAGAAACCAAACACAGTTAAGATGTTGCATTTATATGAGAAGGGGAAGATCTCACATTGAAGTGCATTTCAGTCAACAAAAGAAATGGGATCAGGCCAAATTCACACTCTGTTCTTACTCCCTGCAGAAAAACACGACTGAATTAGACACCACTGACTCACTCAAGACTCACACACAGCAGTGATGCTCCACTAACTGGCATATGTTAGCAACAAGAAAAGAAAACTGTGCTATCAAACTCTGGTCTAATTTAGAATCTTTGGCAACAAACCTATGCTTGCCCTAAAAAGTCCACTGTTCACTTTCATTTGGAAATTTATTAAAATCATTTTTCCACCCAGACTAGATTTCAATTTATCTGGAGCACAAGCTTCCACTTATACCAAGAAGTCAATTTGTAAATGGAACACAAACTCAGATCTTCATGAGATGATATTTACCCTTTGAGTGAGGGGGGAAAAAAGAAGGGTAATGGTAGTAGCACTACTGGGTGAAGAAAAATAATTTTATTAATGGTGATTAATAATTTATTCTTTCAGAGAATGGAGAAAAACAAAAAAAAATGACACAAAACAGCAGCTTGGTGTATTTTCTAAGACATCTATGGCACAGGATAAGTAACCATGCTAAGAAGTGTGTCCTAAGAAAACACAAAATGCAGAGGAAACTCTGACAGCTTGGGGTGTAACCTAAAGAAAAGGAGTCATTGCATTGCTTCCTCTGGTGCCCATCAGCCACATCAGTCTGTTAATCTCATCCCCCACACTCATGCAGTTTTTTTCCCTTTTTCTGCCTTTTGTGTGTGTGTGGGGAGGCTGTGGTAAGTTCACTGATGCTTTCCCAAGTTAAATCAGCTCAGTGTTGAGTTGGGCCAGAAGTACAGTGTGTGCACAGCAAGAGAAGGAACACAAGACAGGAAACAGAAGAGTCTTCTTTTGGCAGCAATTAAGTACACCCCCATCACAGAAAGCAGGCACAACAGTCCAAAAGAAGATTTCAGCAACTCCATTTACTTCTCACTGATGCAGTCTTTGACTTTCCATTTTTGTCCCCACATCTAGCTTGCTATTCACTCAAATGCTCTATCTTTTCACACATCATTTGGTCTCCAACATGTAATGAATTGCAAAAGTTAAGGTTATACATTAATGAATTTAAAAACATTCTTCAAACTGACAAGTCTTTACACTTTAAACTTACACTTTAAACACTGCATATTATCTTACACATGAAAGCAATGTTTTTCCATATTTTTGCTAAATTCCTCAGTTTTCTTTACTAGGGCCCTCTGACTCAACATTCATTAAAACAGGGCTCTCAAAAAAATGTTACCTTGAAAAATGAAAAGCGATCCCTGAAAGATTTTTCTGTACACTCCCACTCCATGAGTGCTGACAGAGTGAGAGAATCTTGGAGCAGTATTTCAGCTTTTATTCTAATACCTATTGGAATTTTGAAACTCATGTTTGCACGGTTCTAGAATTGATAATATTGCTTACTTCAATGCCTACAGCCCTTTTCAACCTTTCACATTACTGCTCAAACATCTTCAATAACCCAGCTTCCCACCCACATTCTTGATATCTTACCACCACCCTCCTTCCTGAAAAAAAAGGAAATTGGGCATTAAGATTACATTTGTTTAAAAAGAACATTGACTGGAAAACGTTGCCATGTAGATAATTGAGAAAACATTTTTATCATGACTTTTTTCAAAATTAGATTAATGAATTACCAGAAGAAACAGAAAGGCAGCCCACCAGATCGTTCAAGCATTGAGAGAGAGGCTGGAGCTGTGTGATGGAAACAGGGAGAGAAAGGGCTCCATTCTTTTCACAAAGAAATACATGACAGCAAGCCACTGTATCAAATCTGCTTGGAATGGCTCTCAGTTTGTTATCAACAACTGCTTTACATTTGACACACATTTACTAACACTTTTGGAAATCAGTTTTACTTAATGTCAGTGCAGTAAGTTTCTCTAATAGCCTGTGAGGATCCTTTATGTTGCAATACAATAGTGTTCTAATGGTTTACAAGCCAATTAAATGACATATTTTGCTTTTTTTTTTAATTTTCAGTTTTAACTGAAAGAAGAACTTTACAGGAAATATTTTAAAGCTTCCAAAAACTTTGAATGACAGAACAAAAAAATTCCCTGTTACGAAACAAAAAATGTCTTCCAGAATGTATTTGCACCCTCTATTTACAAAATAATTCCCCACAGAAATGACTTCAAAAATAACTGCCAGTATGCATTGCCTAAACATGCAATTGCTGTCCAATGGCACAGGTTTATGTTGAAATGTTATTTCAAACCAAGGAGACAACAACAATCCAAAGAGAAGAGGCTTTTACAGAAAAGATCCAGAAATACAGACTCTTACAAACAAAAAGAGTTGCACTTCTTTTCTAAATAGATAAAATGGACAGCACAAAGAGACAGAATTGGTTAAAACAAAAAAAAAGAAAAAAAAAAAGCAATACACACAAAGAAAACCAGATTTAAGTAGCAGACAGTACCTAAAAACAACCCTCCCAGAGCACTGAAAAATTACATTCTCAAGTTACTATTTTGTGCCAAAGCAATTTCCTGCTAGTCTACCTAAAAATAGTAATAAAATTGCATCAAGGTCTCAGGTTTCACAAACATTCAACTTTGCACGCAAAGAAGACCTACAGCTAAGTAGCTTTTCAAAGGAGTAAGTAAAACAAAAGAATCCTCAGAAATCCACAGCTGTACCTGTTAACCAGACTGTGCATCCACGAAAACCACTTCTTGTTCCTACCACCTGGCCTCTCTTATTCCTGCTGACATGATGAGCTTGGTAGGTAACATTGGTTGCCCTTTGCATTCCCTGTAAAAGAAGAAGAAGTCGATTAAGTCTTTGATAAAGGGTGAGTTGGCAAAGCAAACAAATTGATCCACAGGCACAAGGAAAGGCTTGAAGACAGAAAAACAAAGTAAAACCTATAGCCATTCCATTAGCTCTAGCACAGATCAAAGGAGGCACAGGAAATTAGAATAGTCAGCCATAGACAACCACACCCCTTGTGCTACTTCAGTGAAGCTTGGGACTGACAGGTTAATCAACTACTACTTTCAAATAAAACTTGCTTTAAAAAAATCAACTATAAAAAAGACAGATGAACTGCTAGAGCTGCTTGACTTGACTTCTGTTCAAGTAATTTTAGGGATCTGCTTCTTAGAGTACCATGGGATAAAGACCTGAATGGAACAGGAGCCCAAGAAAACCGGTTAATATTCAAGGACCACCTCCTCCAAGCTCAGGAGCAATGCATCCCAACAAAGAGGAAGTGAGGCAAAAACAGCCGGGAAACCTGCATGGATGAACCAGGAACTCCCAGACAAACTCAAACACAACAAGGAATCCTACAGAGGGTGGAAGATTAGGGAAAATTTGGGCTCTCTCTGGATGGAAAAGGGAGACACGGTTACCTGAGACATGGAGAAGGCTGAGGCAGTCAGCAACATTTTTTGCCTCAATCTTCACTGACAAGTGCTCCAGTCACACCACCCAAGTCATGAAAGGCAAATGAAGGGTCTGGGAGAATGAAGAACCATTGCCCAAGGCAGGAGAACACCAGGCTCAAGGCCATCTACAAAGCCTGAGGATGCAGGATGAGGATGGGACCTCACGAGATGCATCCGCGGCTCCTGAGAGAACTGGTGGAAGATGTGGCTTAGCCACGATCCATCATACTTGAGAAGTCACAGCAGTCCAGTGATGTTGGAACAGGAGGAACATAAGCCCATTTTTAAAAAGGAAAGTAAAGAAGACCTGAGCAACTACAAACCCACCAGTCTCAGTTCTCAGCCCACCAAGATCATGGAGCAGAAGCTCCTGGAAACTGTGCTAAGAAAATAAGAAGGTGATTTGTGACAGCCAACTTGGCTTTAGTAAGGGCAAATCATGCTTGTCAAATTTGGTGGCATTGGCTCTTTGGCTCATTCTCAACTTCTAAGAGGCCTTTTCATTGCAAACTATGCACATCTCTTCCAAATTTCAGTTAAGCAAGTGCCTTTACATATGGTATCATTAGTCTCCAGACAAGAGATAGTTATCACAGATTCAAAATGTTTAAAGAAAGTACTATTTCAAGGAAAGTTTTAAATATTTTTAAAAATGACGGGTTTTTTCATATAATTTTAATTAAAATATAGCTGATTAGCGAGTTTCTTAAAACTATTCATCATAATAACCTGCTCTACAAATATGGTCAGTAAGATGATCCTGCTGCCAAACACATTTCACAATCTAAAGTGAGACAGCCTGCAGGAAGATCAGCCTTGGCATCATCCCAGACTTCAATGGTATCTGGCTATATGAACTTTCTTTGTGAAAGATCAAGACCTTAGGTTGTCAGAGCACACATGAACAATCAAACAAAAAAGACGACTTTGAAAAAAAGAGGCGAAGGGGGTAGGGGATGAGAGGGATTAGTGGTATCTGTAATACTGCTTTGGCTTCCCTTGCTTGCAAACATATTGCACTATCTTCTCTTTCATCACTGTATCAGTGCCAGTTGAAAAAGAAAACATTTTGTATATTCAATATAAAAGAAAGTAGGAACTATATTCTTCTACAGAATACTAGCGGAGAGCTATTCATAGTTTCAGAGACAGACACGACAAAGTAGAATTAACAAAAATATGGAATCTATTTGTTTCAAGGACTGCTGTTACATCATTCTTCTATTCAAACATTTATCTGTAACTTATTTGGAAATCTTGAAGTTGTGTGATTGTATGTCCCCACTTCTGTACACAGATGGGCTCATAGTTAATACAAACAGAAACTCAAGGTAAGAAGCTATGTTCAGGTTTTAAACACCATAACTCTGTCATTCAGTGGTGATAGTCCAGCAACTAAAATTAGATGAACACTGAATATCAACCCAGAAGAAACCATGACCTGCAAACAGGTTATAACCATACAAAATGAAGTTATTCTTGCTGATCATGCTACTTTCAAATAATTTATCTCCTAAAACAAAGCTGTTTTGTGCACAAAGTGCAATACAGCTGACTAAAAACAAAAGACAAAAAGGAAAAAAATCAAAATCTTCCTTCTTATAGTAGAAACAATTATGCACTACATAAAATTGGAGGCTCAGTGAGCAAATGCATAAATCGTGGAATTAAAACCACCAAAAATAATTTAAGTGTTTCAATTAAATGATATATAGTGCATAATGAATGTACACAGCCATTCAAACTAACACAGTAATAGTTACATTCTCTCTTATTAATTGCAGTTGTACTGTATTGTACCAGGCACTGGATAAACAGCAGTCTCAAATCCCATGCCACTGACTCAGAAAGCTCTCTTACATTAAGACATAAACCCACACATGCTTTGCTTTTAATCCCTGGCACCGACTCTTTTATCATACTTGTACATTGGAAGTCAAATGTCTTGTTCAAGGAGACCTTTCCAGTCCATATTCCATAAGTTATATCAGTTTCCTTTCTTTTCCAGAACTAGGAAAGCAGCAATGAAACTAATCAGGGTATTACACTAGGTTTACAAAACACATGAAACTCCGAGGAAGCGGGCTGGAGGGATTCTTAAAATGATGAAAAAGACACAACTTTTATAAAAAAAAGGATTAATACCTACTTAGCAGAGATGAGAAATCAAAGCAAGGAGGCCTTGCAAGAGGACAAGGCACACATGTGCAGTGGAGCAGCCATGGAGCTGAGCAGAGGGACTGTAATCCACCTGGTACTTCAGAAGCAAGTACCTAAGACTAAAGGTTAAAGTGCCCAAAGAGTCTGCATGCACTCAAAAACACACCTGCCAGTCACCAGCTGCCCAACCTTTTGTATCTGTGTACAGGCACATAAACAAGGCAGTCAGTACTAATCCTAGGCAAAGCAGTACCCAAATCCCCTTTATCTTCCAATACAAAACCAATTTTACAGAGGTGCTCTAAAAAGCTAGTAATTTAGCAAGTCATTCTTTGTGCTGAAAAAAAAAAAATAGTAGTTCCCTAATTATGTCCACTTTCTTATTAAATAATTTGCTTCCATATGATTTGCCCACACCACTGAGCATAAATAGCTGAACAAGCTGAACATCATACCTTCAACAACCCAGGTTTTTAATTACTATCCCTGACATACACACTCACTACAAATATTGACGTGGCACAAAAAAGTACTCACTGGCACATATTGTTTGTGCTCTTACATTTTTTAGCCAGTCTTCAAATTCTTGTGCATATATAAAAAAACTATCAACTGATTAAATTAATGACCATAAAGAACAGTCATTTCCTTTTACACTATAACAAAGCATCGCTCACCTTGGAGATCTATATTAACAATATTACAAGAAATGAAACGCAATAAAATATGGAATAGAAAAATCAATGGGATGACCAAGTACGCTTTGGAAAAGCTATTTTAAAATTCTGAGCCTAATTATACTCACTATAGTAGTCACTGCCGAAAGGACACACTACAGTTTTGTAAAGGGGCTGATGAAAAGAAGGGGCATTAATCACCAAGGTTTCTCTGCTTTTTTAACAGCCATTGGGTATTTCCAGTCGGACATCCCCACAAAAATGTCTTCCTGCAACACACTGCTTCTGCATTATGTAGACAAAAACTTCAGCCTAGTATTTTCTCTCCTACTTCATCACATTAAACAGAAATAGTGCTTCAGTCCACTGTGTTTCATTATAGCAGTAATGTCAGCTGAGAATGCTGACATATCCCTCCTTTCTTCTCCCCCACTATGCTGGTTCGCTTCTCATATGAAATCAAAATTGCTCTAACAAGCAAACATCTTGGGTATTGAAGTAAAAAGGAGGCACTAAAGAAATCCTTTCACAGATGTGCATTGGAGAGCTGCAATGATAAAGAAAGAAGGATAACTCTACTGTTTAACTTTTCCTGGCATGAAGGTAAATTTCAGCTTTGCAGGTAATTGACCAAAGAAATTAATGACTACAGACACCTTGGAACCACGGGAACAAAAGAAAGATTATGGGGGTCAAAAGGAAATACTAACTCTGTCAACTTCTCTATGTACTTCCTGAGATAACACCTTTTTTTTCTTATTTTTCTTGATGTTTTGCCCAGCTACAGCTATAATTTTTTTATTGCCAAAGCCAAATCAGACAATCAGTGCCAAACACCTTTGATGAAAGAACACAGACAGGCATACAGATGATGGAAAACAAATGCAAGTTGCAATGCCAAGATCGAAAGACAGCCAAAAGAAGAGATTACTTAATTGTTTTATGGTTAATAGACAGATGGCATATACACAGGCATAAGCTAAATTTATTCTTCATTACTTCCAAGCAACAATGAAATATTGTACTTCTATGATCAACATCAAATTTTAAGTTTTCACTAAGCAGGATCTCTGGGGAAGGAAGTAAATCTTTCCATGGCAAGCTGAGACTCCCCAAGCTGCAGCACCAACCTGGTGCTGTTTGAAGCTGAAGTATCAGAAAACAGACATGGTTTCCATATAAACCACATACACTGAAGAAACTGTGACTAATTCCATATCCTTCTGCTCTAGGATGACAGTGTTGGTTTCCCAAGCTAAGAACTCCCATAAGCTAGCAAAAGCAACACAAGCAGCCTCCCCTCTAAACTGCAGTGTTACTTCCAACGCCTTTCTCATTTCCCAGTCTTAACAGAAGTTCTTTAGGTCATTTAATAACTTGCTCTCTGCATGCCTCTTCTAAACCAGGGATTCCCTAATAACAACTCATTTTTATGACATGTATTATTCAGCACTTATAACCAAGTGGTAGTTTTCTTTTTCTCCCTGCAAAGTGTTCTGCACAACAGCCAAACAGCAACTCAAGCACATGGAACAGTGCCCATTTTTTTTGTCTACATACAAACCAAGCAAGGAAAACAGACATGCTTCCAACACAAAAATTCAGCTACCAGAGGTTATACCTACATATTTATAAGATATTTCAGGACTGAAAGATCTGTCCGGAATATCTTCCATTAGTTACTTTCTCAAATTCTGGTTAGAAAAAGCTGTGCTTTGATTTGGACAACCGTGCTTGGGAAGGAAGGGCAAGCCCAGAAACTATTATCTGAGCAATAGTATCTTTTAGTCTTTTAAAAACTTAACAATTCCCCAATCCACATTCTGCCATAGCCTACAGCATTACATTTCCTCCGGTCTACATCAAAAATTCTTACTTGAATCCTTACAATAGCCCACCTGAAAGCGGTTTGCCAGAGTGATGCCAATACAATAAGGCATTTAAACACCTCTACATAAAGCACCACCCGAGCCACCAAATGGATGCTCTCCTGCCACTGACACAGACTAGCTCCTCTTTGCCAGGTGCTCTAAAGCTGGGACATTTTGAAAGACAGCAGCAAAAATCACACAGAATCTTCTCCAATACTGCGGATACAAGAAATTCAGTGCTAAAGATATTATTAAGGATTGTGTCTTTGCTTGCCACCTGCTGCAGTACCAGCATGACCAAAGGCAGAGACAGCTCATTGACCAGTGCTGCAGGGGACTCACTGGCTGGCATCAGAGGGCATGGATAAAAAATGAAGCCAGAATTACCCTACTGAATATGCTCTCAAAAACAAAAACTGGAGCAAGTTCTCATTCGGAGTCACCTGCGAACTGACGCAACAGCTCAGTCGTGCTAGGAATCCAAGCCACTCTAAAGTGTTCCCCACATGTCTCCTTAGCAAGCCATGTTTTCCACACTTAAATGCAGTGCCTGCGGCTATGCTGTGCTCTGTAAATGGGGAGTAACTGTTTGCTGTGCTCAGAGGTGGGCTTGGCAAGGGCATTTCCACAGGCAGAGGTGTATTTTGAATAGCACTGGAAGCCCAGAGAAATTCTGAAAGACAGGGCTCTGCCCACTCTCCTAGGGGCTGCCAATTCCATCAGGGTAAGTCGCTTTGACTTTGCTCTCAGCTGAACAGATGCAGAGCCAGAACATTTGCCTGTGGAGCATGTGAATCAGCAGCATTTTTGTTCCTGGTGAAGCTTATTGGTTTGTAAAGAGCATTTCAGTTGAGGTCTTCTGAAGAAAAAGGGAGAAGTGGAAGACTTCCTCTGCTTGCCGCGTAGCACAGAGGGGGTTGCCAACCTCAACTGAACTCAGCAAACACTTAATGCCCGTTAAGGAATCTCCCTGGTTTGGACAAATCTATCTTATCTATCCTGCTTATGACTAAGGAAATGATACAGAATAACTTTTGCATACACTTTGTTAAGCCCACACAGACATCGTCTATTTCACTGTCTTCTACACATCTGATTACGCTTTTTCCTAGCGGAAATTGAAAGAATGTAAATTGCCGATTACTCTCTTATGTAAACAAGTTTGAGCTTGTACACAGTGGAAGAGGCTTGGACAGGCACAACATCTACCGAACAGTATGATAGCAACTTCCCCGTTTTTCAGGCAACAGCTGCTTTTATCAGGAAAGCTGTGGCCTGCACTACTCACAGCAAGACTTCAGAGACTGATTTACACTCTTAAATGTTTTCTGGATCTGATGTCTTGCCTGTTTCAACTCAGCATTGATTGAAAGAAATCATATTCTCTTTTTCATTTCTTTCGCTTGTCTTGCATCATCAGGGGTATCAAATGTTCTCAAAGGCCTGCAATGTCTCTTCTAAATAGCTGCATTTTGGTCTTTGCTGTAAACCGATCTTCCCCCATCTTTATGAACAAGAATGAAGGCTTTGGTTACATTTTTTTTTTAAGCCCTGTCTCGACAGTTTTCCACATAACACCCGCCATACAAAGAACCCCAGTCTTTAGCCAACCCAGGTTTATGAATGGCCACATTGTACATCGCATTCTTAAGTCTTCCTTCTTCCAAAACGCTGGAAGCCGAGGGCTCACGGCCGAAGAGGCAGGGATGAAACCCACAGACGCCGGGTCCTCTCCGGAGGGGCTCCCTTTCATTCCCTTCCCCACAGCCACCCCGGGCCGCCCCTCGGCGCTCCCCGGCCGTGCTGCCCTCGGGGTCCCGGCGCTGCCGCTCCGTGACCGGGCTCACACCGCCGGTCCCCCGCCCCGCATCCCCCCGGTCCCCGCACGGAGCCCCCCGGTGCCGGCTGCCGCCCACTGCCACATCACCACGGCACCCGGCCGCTCCTTCCAGCCCGCTCCGCTCCTCTCCTCTGCCCCCGCACGCCCACCTGCCCACCCGCTCACCCAGCTCGGCACCCTGTTGCTCAGCTTGACTTTCTTGCACTGGCTCTCGGGCAGCTCCATGGCCGCGGGGGGCAGCGAGAAGAGGAGGCAGGGGAGGAGGACGCGCCTTCCCGACTGATGCTCGGCGCGGGTGAAGCCGCTGCCGCCGAGGAGCTGTGCCGTCTGCGCACTCCCGCGACTCGGCCAAAGGTGGTGCAGGGAGGAGCCGCGGCCCGGCGGCCGGAGGGAGGGACGGAGGGAGGGAGGGAAGGAGGGAAGGAGGGAGGCGGCTGAGGGGTGAGCGAGCCACGGCAGCTCCGCCAGGCGCCGGCGCCGCGCTGTGACGTGCGCGCGGGGACGGCGGCCGCCACTTCCGCCGCCTCTGCCTCCTCGGTCTCCGTGTGCCTGTCCCTATCCCTGCCCTTATTCCTGTCCCTGTCCTTGTTCTTGTCCCTATCCCTGCCCTTGTCTATGCTCCATGTGCCTGCCCGTGCCCCCGCCACCCCCCGCGGCCCAGCCCTGCGCCCACGGACGCAGCTCGCTTCCTCAAGAGGACACCGTCCTAAGCTATGACGGAAGGAGATAGCCTGAAGCTGCGGCAAGGGGGGTGTAGGTTGGACGTTAGGAGGAATTTCTTCACAGAAAGGGTGATGAGACACTGGAATGGGCTACCCAGGATGGAGTCACCGTCCCAGGAGGTGTTTAAGGAAACACTGGATGTGGCACTTGGTATACCATGGTCCTGTTGACAAGGAGTGTTCGGTCACAGGTTGGACTCGATGATCCCAGAGGTCTTTTCCAGCCTCACTGATGGTGTGCTTCCCACCTGCTCCGCACTACAGCGTTCCGCTCGGCCGGCATAGCCGAGATTTCTCTCTTGAGTGTGTCCTCCCCACCTTTTCCACTTAAGGCACAGAGGAGAGGCTGCTATGCCCTTAGGGAAAAGCTCGGGACGGGCAATGTGCGAAGTGGCTGTCGCATTATGCCGTGACAAAAATTTCTCCAGAAACAAAGCTTATCCCGTGCTGCGCTTTAGGAAGTGTCTCTTACTGTGGGTTTAGAACCAGAAGTTCTTAGGTTCTTATTTCCAGAACGGAGCTGCTTTAGCAGTTGGGTGCTAATCTTAAGGTGGAGACGATGTCATGCTAACAGGAGTGGCATTTACTGTATAAATATAAGTCCATTTACAATAGTTCAAGAAAGGAAGTACTTAAGCACTTAAGTGTTATGGGTGGAAATGCTGCTATCATCACAGGAGTTGCATTTACTGTAAAAACATTAGGCTATTCAAAGTCTGGAGCATGTTTGTTCACTGACAGTTTAAACAGGAAATAAAAAGGCTCCTTTGTGGATCAATGTTTACTCCTGCTATATCAGAAAGATGTCCCTCCAAAGAAAAGAAGGTGTTGGCTTAAAAGCAGGTATAAATATTCTGATTAAAATCCTTATGCAAAGCAGATAATGTCTCTGAAATCAAGAAAAATAGTTAGAAATGCTCTCAGCCAATTTGAAAGTCTGATGGAATTAATACAAAGTAACAAAGAAATTTAAAAATTGCAGTTATTTATTTATGAATTTCATGCCACATGTTGCCCTGCAGTAACTGTTCAACAGATGGTCCCTGGCTATATTCTGATCATGAAAAACAGCGACAGAGCCGGGGCAAAATCTCCCATGCAATGCCCTGCCAGTTATGGAAAGAGAACTAGCACACTGCTGTGGACCAGTGAGTTGAGAGCTCCCACCTGCTGACTATTCAGTTATGTCTAGGGTGTGCTCAGTTAGTGTGCTTTGTACAACATTGTCTTACATGGCTTAAGAATAATTCTCAGTGTTATTTGTAGTCACATTCTTTTTAAAATTCTACCAGTTTCTTATTCTGATTGTTTTGATATACATTGGTACTGTTCATTCTGCACTCTGAGAGACAATAGTGGGAAAACAGTAGTTTGCAAGAATTGTAAGTTAAATCCAAAAACAAAGGTAGCCCACTTAACTATGCATCAGTGATTTCTTACAGGTCCATTTGATTCCCCTGCAATACTCCCACAAGGGCTGGTAGCAAACAGATTTTTTTAATGGCCTGCATAGGAGTTTAGCCTTGGTCAACGTCTTGACAGCAAGAAATCACATCCCATCACAGGATCTTTTCTGCTACATACTTGCTAAAGAAATATTGCATTCAGTTTTGAAGGTTGACAAAACAAGGCATTGAGCACTGCTGAAGTTTTAAACAGTGGTATTTACAGTTTAAAAACCACAAGAGAAGAAAATGCAGTTGTTGTACTGATCAGCATGTATACACAATACTGCCCAAACAGACTGAAGGTGGAGAGCTGCATGATTCCTCCCAGAAACTGTTGAAGAAACCCTGATGAACAAACTATGTATGAGTGAAATGTGAAGTATATCTGCAAACGTAGACACTAGCGGTCAGACAGATGACATAATCTTAGATATAATAAACCATTTCTGAATGGCAATTCCTAAAACAAATCACCTTTTATGATTATACTAACATTCTAAAATAATGATACATACATATGCATATATGGTATAATAAAATATTATAGTAAAGGCACACACGTGGATGAGGTGTATCACAAAACTGGCAAATCTGGAAGGGAGCACTGGTGGGCTTGTCTGGTCCAACCTCCCTGCTCAAGCAGGGAGCACATGACACAGGATTGCATTTAGGAGGTTTTGAGTATCTCTGGTGAAGGCGACCACACAACCTCCCTGGGCAACCTGGGAGTTCAGTGTTCATTAACCTGCACATAAAAGAAGTTCTTCCTCATAGAATCTCAGAATGAATCGCAGAATCATAGAATGGCTTGGGTTGGAAGGGACCCTAAAAATCATCTACTTCCAAGCCCCCTGCCATGGGCAGGGATGCCTTCCAGGGACCCAGTTGCTCATATTCAAGTGGAAGCATCAATTGCTGCCTGTTGTTTCGTGTCCTGCTTGGCACCACTGAGAAGAGCCTGGCTCCATCCTCTTGGCACCCCCCCTCCAGACTCAGATGAGGTACCCTCTGAGTCTTTTTGAGGCTGAACAGGCCCAGCTCCCTCAGCCTTTCCTCATAAGAGTGATGCGCCAAACCTTTGACCAACTTAGTAGCACTCCTCTGGTTCTGCTCCAGGAGTTCCATGTCTCTTGTACTGAGGAACCCAGAACTGGACACTGCATTCCAAATATGCCTCATCAGGGCTGAATAGAGGGAGAGGATCACATCCCTCGACCTGCTGGTAATGATCTTCCTAATGCAATGTATCCAACAATAACCAAATTTTACATATTTTACAGAGGCTAACATCACGAGCATAGATCACATGTCATCAGTTCTTGTCAAAGCTGTTTCAGTGGAAATGTACATGTAATTTTATTGTGCTGCTCACTTGTTTTGCATCTTTAACTTCTTAACCTCCTCAAACTATTAAAGAGGAAGCTGAAGAGAGCTTTCTGTAAATATAGGAAGCAAGTATGTGTTCATTTATACAAAGATTTGGGCAATTAATTCTTTACCTATGAATTCCCTGTAAGGTAATGTGTAAGCTCTGCAGGGCTATTAAGGGGTAAGTTCCAATTCCACTTTCCTGAAATCTTTCATGATGGATTGATTTTGTTATGCTAGTCAGGTGTTTTCTGAACTTCAAAACCACATTTCTGTGGGAGCCCTTAGTGACATTCAAGTCAATATGAATTGCTGCTATTTCTTAATCTTCATCCAAGCTGAATTAAAGAATTGTTCTCATGACAGGGCTCTTGCAACCCCTCTCTATGGACATAATAGAGCTGGCTATGGAGCTGAGGCTGTGCCCTTGCTAAATTTTAAATTCCTCTCAGAGAATGAAGGCAGAATTGAGCTAAAAGATAATGAACTATATTTCTGGGTAGCCTGAACCCCAAAAAAGACCTACTTGACCTCTGAAAGAACCACCAGGATTTAGATTCCTTGAGTTGACTTTGATGCTGAATACTTCTGTCAAAGAGCTAGTCTGTAAAATGATGATTATAAATCTGGACTTAATGTCTTGCAGGAGCAACAAACCCAAAATATCCACTGATTTTGGGCATAGCTTCAAAAAGGGAAATTACATGGAGTTATTTGTTAAAAATGAAATACTGGAATCTTCATAGCCATCACAGAGACTAGTTAGGAAATTATGTTGGATTTTGATATGAGGGTTGGGGAAAAAACAGCCTTTGAACACAGATGAAGTTTTAGACAAAGCACTCTACATGCACATAATACCCCTGAAGAAGGACTCAGCCCACAGCAAATAATACACACAGACACACTGAACAGACCAACTCAGGGAAATCCTTTCAATTCTACGCAGTGCTAGTTACATAGAAAATAATTTTCTGCTGAGTTGGCCTTTGCATAGCCAGTTATACTATGCCATACCAATCAATCACAAACATACAGTAAGAGTCCCAATGTGTATAATTTAAAATTACTGAGGAAAGAGACACATGGTACCATACAGTTTCAATCTCCAGTAAAATCTGAACAACTGATCACATTAGGAACAAGACAAGAAGATTTCTTCTTAGGTTATATTCCAAAGAAATGTGCAGATTGTCAGTGGAAAAATCAGCATTTCAAAGAAAAAGTTTTAATTATAATACTAAAAAATTACTTTGTCTGATACATTTTACTACAGTGTCTTCACCAAACAACAGAGAGAAATCAAGTTGTTTCAACAGAGATAAATCAAGCTTTAGATGTTCAAAAATATTGGATATTAGACAAAAACATTTTGAGTAGCTTCTAGACAGCAATTCTAACATAAAAAGTATGTCTGAATTAGACTTGACTACAGACTAAAGACAAAGTATTCTCTAATACTTTGGTTTAATCATTAAAGACTGACCATCTGCTTGTACATGACTTATTATACAAGCCCAGAAATGCCGTACCTATAAATATTACCTTTAAGATGCATGTCCTCTTATTTCTAGAAAGAAAAGATTATTAATGAAGCATTCTCTAGAATCCACCTACTTTTGTCACTTACAATAAAATGAATGAGAAATTAGGGGAGAAATTCCTTTAATACTGGAATTGCTCCTCTGGTAAGCATTCTGATCAAACTGTGATGACATCTCGTGCTCATCTACAGATTTTTTTTTTTTCTTTGCAAAAGACGCAGAGCACTAAAACTCAGGTAGTCATACAAGCTGTCCACAGTTTTGCTCTTTTTTTCTGTCTTAGAGAAAAGATCCCATCTTCAATGTAGATTATTCTGCCTACATAGAAAAGGCTCATCACTGTTCTGTCAGCATAGTTTCCAAACTCTATTTCTCACATAAATCATTCTTCTTTTGACACTGTTCTAGTAAGCAAGAATTTCAGAATGCCTTTTAAACAGATTAAACGTATTATTCAATTTCCTTTCAAGTGTCTCTCAATACTGGAAGTATAGCTATGAAACAATCTCTAAACCATAAATTCCATATTCACTGGTTTCCTGTTGGAGATGCTATTGTTCCTCCATTACCATGTTTGTGAAGTGGAAAACATTACTATCAAAAGCTACCTGAGATAAACAAAATTATCATGTGTATACTTTACCTGTAATGCAGCTTAGGTTGCAAATATGATATGCTCATTTACATAAAAATAAAAGAAGTCCTGTACAACACCCATAGTTGAGAAAGATAGGAATAGAGGAGATACTTCTCAGAACCTGTTTTCTGTTTTTAGCAAAAGCTTTTAATAAATTCTTTAATATCTGGACTGATATGCCATGTTCAGCAGAACAATCTGACTCAACTGTTTAAAGAAACCACAGAAAGATCAGCAGAAATGCTGATAAAACCCCTGAGTGATGAGAATACCATTTGTTTTCTGACATATTGCTGAATGTTTAACTCAGACTTCTTTTTATGTCCCACAATACTGAGGATTAGAGCTCTCTTCCCAATTATATTGTAAGTATTACATATGCTGAATTGGCTCTTTAGACAGATAAGCTCCCTCCATATGCCATCAGTGTTCAGAATGAAGAGGTCTACTTTGGTCAGCAGTGAGAGATGATGATGGTTGATACTTTTCAGGTAATACAATGATGCTATGAGAAGCTGAACAGAGTTTATCAAGGTAACAGAATACACTCTAGGCTGTGTTGGACGACAGAAGGGTGTCTCTGACAAATTTCTAAGAGGCTGAGGGAGAGCTCAAAGATTGAGGGAGGCACTGGCTATCAAAGAGAAAACAGCAAGGGGCAATGCAGATGCTAGAACTGTGGCTTAAAACTCTGCCAGAGTTTCCAGGGCTCACTGTATAAAGTGAAGTAAAATACGATTTTAACAGTGGCAGAGGTAGAGAAAAAATTTATAACGCACAGTTTTGAAAAAAAATTTATTCTCATGCTCTGTATTTCACAAAAAGTGCTCATCATGTTCTGAGCTGGCATTTCAACTGCTGTAAAAGCTATGATAAATGACCACTAGAGGTCATTCAATGAATAAGAAATAATTCAGGTTTTCTGTTGGGTGATTTTCCTACTTGGGGTTTATTTAATTTTGCTCTTTGTCTTTGACAACATAAAGAATTAACTTTACAAGAGAGATAAGTACTACATTTCTGAAGATAAATGACTATCCATGCACTCTGTAGTACCCAGGGATTTTTGGGTAGCCCTATGTCACTGCTGATACTTTCACAAGTGCTACTGAATTTGTTTAGGAACTAGACATACATTTAGAAACCTGAATACTTTGCAGTGTGCTCCTCTGTGTATTTAGGTAATTAACACCCAAAATAATCGTAATTCCAGTGTTCAAAACTTCAAAATTATTTGTCTGTACGACAGATATCTTTTTCCCATATGACTTGGTCTATTTTGAATTTAAGTACTATACAGTCACACTGTCTTTGGCAGACACAAGGAAGGACAGGTGTGTTGTTTATTTAAAAAGGAGTAAAATTGATAAACTAGACGGACTTCTAGTGAAGCAGAACTAAAGACAGTATAACTTTAGAGGTATTTTCTCTCTCTATTCCTATTAAAGCCTTTGTTCAACATCTGAAGAAAACTGCTTTCTTTCCTTTCTTTTTTCACATCTCTGTACATGACATTAGGTGAGGGGAAAATCTTGTGGCAAATCTGAATAAAATCTAAACGTGGTGGGATCTCTGAAGTAGGAGTGGAACAGAAGAAGGTTATCAGGCCAGAAGATCAGAAGTAGCTTAGGGAAGACAACAAGGAGAAGCATGAGCAGTTACTCCTCCTGTCAGATGAGCAAAAGTTATATGTGACAGTTCTTATCCTAAAGCCAAAGAAGGACCAGCACTTTTTAGCTGTGATCCTAGTAGGAGACACAAGCTGGAGACACAAGCTGAGAATGAAAGTGAATGTGAGCTGTTTGTTTTCTTAGGAATGAAAACATACAGAGGACTTTCACACCTGTCAACAATGTCAGGACATAAGGTCCCTAGGGCTGTTTTTGCCAAATCACAACTGTTGAAAAGTAAGTTCCTTCCAAGAGTAGCTGGTAGTCAATATATATTTGAATACAAATTTTGTATACAAATATTTGCAAAATAATTTCTAATTTCTCTCTATTACTGATTTGCTTTCTCACCACCTACAAGCATTCTACCACTTTGTTTGCTACTCACTTCATACATCATTTAACTTAATGGTAGTTTTTCTCATTAGAATTCAAACAAACTTTCTTGAATAAGGAAGACCCTTCCTCAGAAGTATGTGTAGTACAACTTCTTCTTCAGTCATTTGATTTGTTACAAATGGAAAGTGAACTATTAGAGTGCTTTTCAATAATTTATTCTCTCAACATGCAAATCCACCCTCTAAGAATAACATTGTTAGGACAAAAAAATATGTATCTCATCTTGAAAAGACCTTTGGACTGCTGACTAAAGGACTGGATCATATGAACACCCACCTGTGGGAAAGAGCTGTAGGAGCCACACTATCTGATTGCCAATGCAACCGTGGCATATTTTGAGAATCTAACTGATACTTACCCCAGGAATTATTTATTCTAAAGAAATTTTCAGAAAGGTTGCTTTAGGTTTGCTTTCGCAGTTTTGAAAACAATACATGTAATTTAAAGTTCTATGTTTTTTTTCTAAATGGAGTTAGCAAGTTCCAAGATAATTTTTAAGTAGAATGTTGCCCACAACAACTTGAAAAATGGGAAAAACATTCTGTAGGAAAAAAGTGTTATACTGGTGGATACTGTAAGATAGATTGGTGAGTTTCCGCAGAACCATTAACTTTGAAATGCAGCTTTGTATGAAACACCACTGAAAAAGTCAAACATTGAAGGTTTCCAGAAAAGAATGGTCTGCTTGTTAGAAAACAGGACTAGGGTCATGAAATGTGTACTGGGAGGGAAAAAAGTAATTTATACATTATACTTCCACTATTTGTTATTCAGTATCAGACCTGTTGACATAAGTTTTGGAGGACTACACAGAACTACTGAACTACTGAACAGAACTACTGAAGCCATGTAGATGGCAAACATCCTTGAAAAAAGAATGCTTTAAATAGGTCTGTAAAATTACTACATGGCTAATGTTTTTTGACTTGTCATTCTGTGTTTCAATTTCTCCTTCTGTAACATATGAATAATCATTCTATTTACTGTAGCTGCTTAATTTGAGGAAAATGCTTTGAAAACAAAGACTTCTTATACACGCAAAATATCACTGTCATATACATTCAATGAAGTTATTCTATCACGGTGGCATTTACTAGTACAGAATTATAAAATGTATTTTGGAGAACACCCAAGGGCCAAAGTTACCAGAGACTCAAAACATTATTTCTAATTCAGTTTAAAAGATGCTTAAATACAGCACCTCAAGAGCAAGGAAAACCCTTCTCTAATCTGAAATATTTAATTAAACTACAGACGTTTTCCCAGAAGCTAAAAATACTGAATTATTTGTCAGATGTGCAACTCTGAAGCAACTTTAACTGAAATACTTTCTTTGAGTCATCTATAAGGAACCTAGAACTCATGTTTTCCCAGAATAACTGCTTCAGTCCCCAGTGGGATACAAAACCAACCAGAGTTTAGAGCAGAGCTGCTGCACGTTGTCTTGGTGATACCTAAGGCTGGTCACTTCCAGTGTCCCCTCCTCTGGTTAAAGGTGGCAGCAGCAGTTGGTTGGCTGGTTTGTTTGTAAAAGCTGATGTGGTTCCCAAGGAGCAGTTTCTCACCTTGGTGCCTTGGGGAGGTGCTGGTCTCAGCCTGACTTCACTGTGGCTCTGGTCAGAGCGATAAAGGGAACAGCTTGTGTAGTGCTTGTACTTGGATCTCACACTGACTCAAGTCGAACAGATGATTAAGGCACTTAATCAAATCAAAAGGAGCTGAAGGTTTCAGCCCTTTTAAAGAGGCTTTGAGCCCAGTAGCTAACAGGAGATCAGTCTCTAAATGCTACAGTAATAATTTATTTCCTTTTATTCCTTTTGATGTCCAAGAACAATACTATTTGCTATGCTGACCTGCAAAATTGAAATAGAAGAAAAACAACAAAAAGAGCTGACAGTTTAACTGTTCTTTTCTGTGGCCACAGTCAGTTTTGGTTAGACCCATTTATCTGGTGATATTGACTCCTCTCTGACTCCTTAAAAATTCTCTCTTGTGACTATAGACAATGTAAAAAAATGGAGGAATTGTTTTATAAAGGTCTTGGAAACAGAGATCTTTTAAACTTTTTCAACTTTAAAAACTCACTGGAGTAATCTTTTGAGTCACTAGTATTCCCTAACTATAGAACTAAATGACATGTCAAGGGACACCTGTGAAAAAAGAGATCTGAGATTATTGTTACTGTCTGAAAAAACTGAAATATCTTGGACAAACTCTTCAACGAGTATAACATATGGGATTGCACCCAGAATCTGACAATTCATTCATCAACACCAGCTAATGGTTCCAGGCGAGTACATGGCTGTTCAGAAAACCTTTAATTTTGAATGGAGGGAAGAAATCCCGAAAAAAAAAGTAGCACCAAGAATGATGCCTTGGAGGCATTCAGGATATACTGGGGCAGGAGAGGAATAAAAAGAGGCTCTTTCCTTATCAGGTGAAGAATGGGAAGAAAAGGGGGCAAAAAACTAGGAGAGAACATATATACCTGGCAGGAAAGTTTTTCTGAAATTTCTATCTGTAAAATGTCTCAGTAAAAATGAATCATTACTTCATGAACACTGTAATCATGTTATCATGAATCTTTCTTTCTTGTAACATTTTTCTGCCCTAAGCTTCCTCCCAATATCAAATGGTTCATTTAATACAGAATTCAATCAGGTAAGTTGGATAACTGTTAAAATTGTTATGACTATACTGAAAATACTGTGTCTATGAGGAACACATTTGTACTCATGTACCTGTTATAAGGATTAGAATAACCTGATTATGAATTATCAGCTTTATTCATTTATTTATTTATTTATTATGTTATCTCTAACTTAAAACATTGATTGCAAGCCCATTTGTCATTTTTATACCTGCATTTTGAAGCAGAATTCCAAGGGAAGTTGACCTAAGATCATAACATTTTGAGTATTATCTTTTATACAAGGAGATACTTGTTTTACAGTGCATTGTTTCTGGTCTGCAGTAGGAGAAAAGGATGGGGTATTTAAACTACAAATTACCTGAGTGCCTAAGGTGATGACTAAGAGAAAGAAGTCTTTTGGAAGAGGGGCTGAGAACTTAAAGAATTTTAAGAACTAACTTACATGGGCATTTTCACCTGAAGCAGGTAGAGAAATTGCAGGAAGAAGCCCCATCACATTGAACAGATAGACTTCTAATAATTTGAAATTTAAAAGTGAATTGCATTTAGATACTGGTTTTTAGCTAAAAAATCTGCTACCTTGCAAATAAAGAGAGTTCATATTTTAGTTCTTTTGCAGCTCACTAAGTCTTTACCTTCACACTTAGGTGTGACCAAAGAACTGAAATATAGCCCCAAATGTCAAATTCTTCTTAAAAGTGTGCTTAAACAACAACAAAAGAAAGCCTGAAGTGCCAACAACAGGCACGGTAGTCAGACTGTTGAACTGTATGTTCAGTTTCAGAGAGGAGCACTAAAGTTTGTACCTCACAATTCAAAGCACAAAGCACCTGGACTCCCTTCAGATTCCAGAAGCTTAACACATACCAGGCCCAGCAGCAGTGGACAGGGAGCAAACAGATATATCTATCTGGAAAGTGTCCAAGGGACAGACTGACCTGGTTTGTGGCAGCATGAAATTGTGTTTCATTTGGTCATGATAGGTGAGCCTGCAGTTTGTTAGACATTTCTAAATCTTTATAGAGGTTATGTCTGGACATGGCTTTTGAAATCCATGGTTTAATATGTATTCACTTACGAATTGATTCCCACAAAAGACTCTGGTAATGTTCAACAGAATGCCTAATAGTAATTAGAGAAATCTTATGAGATTTATTTATTGTAGTGAATAATTTATCATATTAACATTATTACCCAGGGCTGGCTTTAATGATATAAAATACAGTCATGCAGGAAAAAGAATGTTTCAGCAATGTGCTTTTGTTCTTCAGAAAACTATGCTGCAGAACAAGAACAATTTTTCAAGATGTTACAGGACAGTGAAAAACAAAGCTCACAGTAATTTGAAAAAAAAAAGAGAACATTTGAATAGGAGGAATATTTGAATAGGAAGCAAAATGGAAGAAATTAAATAAGTAGAAAACAAAGAAAGTTTTGAATTTGTAAAGCAAGGTGTACCTCTGGCAAAATTATATTCATACCCTAATTTTCCTTTATACAAGCCTCCCATCTTGTTAGTCTGTAAATAAAAGCAGATGATCAATATTAAATTACTTGAAATACAAATATTCATATATAGGGCCATCCTTTCAAGAAAATTGTTCTTCCTGAGCTAATTTTAGAGAAAAACATCAGTGTTCCATAAAGATCATCTCAACACTTCCAGTGTTTACATATTCACTGATGATTAAACACCATAGTACTTTTGACTAGGAAAAATGGTTACATTGAGGTTTAGCTTGACACATGTAAACACCATCTATATATCTCAATTAGCAGTTAATAGAGTGCTACCTAAATTCAATCTACTGTACAGAGTGGCAGAAGCATGAGGATTAGTTGGTTAGGTTCTAAGTCAAAAGGCTGCTATGTAGAGTTTTGATTTCAATAAATTACCTGTATACCTTGAGATAAGACAGCTTTAAAATCTTTCTCTGTAGGAACTGGTCAGCAGAGCAGAGTGGAGAGCATGATCTTACTAGAACAAGGTGGAGTATTGCTACAGGTTTGTTTTATGCGTAAGTCAACAAACTTTTTTTTTTTTTTTTTTTTTTAATTGGTGGGGGGTAAGGTTTGACAAATTTTGTCATAGAAAAGTAACCTGCAATGATCAGGGGAAGAATCATGACAGAAAATACACATTTCTTGTTTATGTTATTTTTTGTGATTTCAATCTCCTTCAATTAACCAAAAAATACAGCTCAGACAAAGATGAAGTTCCTTCTAACTGAATCATTCCAATTTTGCTTCATAAGGTTTTCTTTATCTTCTAGAGCATCTTTACTGCTTTATTAAAATTCTTTTATTTAAGAATAGTACTTTCCCAGCATACTCATTAAATTTAGTTTTAACTCACATTGATTTTAGTTGCTTAGCTTGGTAAAGTTTTTGACTTCATCCAGAACATGATTTCAAAGCTGGCTACCTGCTGTGGGAGAGGCTCCATTTGATACTTAGCCTTTGTGCTTAGTCCCTTTGATCTGTTTAAACTGACCTGTCCCATAAAATTAATTCATTTCTTGCTGCTACTCAACAATCACCTTGCCTAATGTGCAAGCAACCATCTCTATCCCATTGCATTCTAAATATTTATCTATACATACAGCTTTTCAATAGAGTGACCAGTCCCCGTTGCAGGGAGACAGGATTTACCAGCAGAAGTTCTTGTTTCTGAGTCTGGTTTACATACTGGCTGTTCTGTCCTGATTTTGGGTTTTTTTGTTTTTGGGGTTTTTTTGGTTTTTTTTGTTTTTTGTGTTTTGAATTGGAAGAGCTAAAATGAATGAGGTGGCCTTTGTGGAACCTGTCATTATGGCACTGTGAAAATTGCACCAGATGAAAGCAACTATTACGGGAAACCATATAAGAACTACTCTGTGTGTATTTACACAGCAGCCTATAAAATGTTATTCAGATCTGAAATATGAGTATGACCTTCATAATCTTCCTGTATCATTTGAAAGCATAGAACTACAGTTTAATATATCTTTTTTAGCTCAGAGAACACATTCTTCTCAGGGAATTTTTTAGGTTTCTTGGGAAATTTCCCAGAGTTATAACTAAGGAGGTATAGGTTAACCTGTCAAAAACAGAAGAGAAGGAAGGAAAAAAGCAAAGATAAGAAACTTACACATCTGTCTTTAAACAATCCCTGTCTATCAGGGAAGCGTAGAACCTGAACTTTGCATTAAACCAAACTATAAAAACAATCATTTTCTTTTTACAGACTGTGTCATGAGAGGGCTCAAACCATGAGGTTTGCTGACTAATCTGTCGTAAAGAAGAATAATTTGTTCAACATGTAGAACACAAACCTCACAGACATTCCCCTGCACTTTAAACAATGACAGCTTTTCAGGTTATTTACTCTGAAAAATATAGTTGAGCTCCAGGAGGTGCTTTTTCGTGGCCTCACAGCACATAAGATTCACAGCTCAAAGAAGAAAAAGAGCAAGCATCTTGTACCAAGATTACACAGTGATGTATCTTCTGACTGAAGTAAAACACAAGATCAACATATAAGGTAACTCACACCCTCCTCCAGAATCCATGCTCCTCAGAGTCTATACAGTTTGGCAGATTGGGATAATGTCCTTTACTCCCCACTTCAGCCTCACCCTTTCCATCTAAGACTGTAATTTTCAGGCCACTAGCTTGAAAGGCTCTTTTGTAGACCTAACATTTATAGTAACCCACGTGATGTATCTATACAAGCCAGTTCTCTCTTCAGAATCTGTAATCTCTCACTTTTTATTTGAAGCCCTTGATTCACTGTGATTTAAAATGAAACTCTGAAGCAAAGTGCATTCTCTGGCAAAGAGAAAACCCACAGGCTTCAGGCCCTTTTGATCCATCTGTCTGGTGCCTAGCAAAGCAGAGGCCTTCTTCCATCTTAATAGCTATGTCCCTGAAATAGCAGACAGAGTACACAGTGACCTCCCATTTACATTTCAGGACATTAACCAAAGAAACCAACCATCAGGAGATGTGGTGTTCAAAGATGTAGAATAAGCTACTGCCTCTCCTTGAATACCACTGTTGAGAAAGGAAGGCATCAGACCAGGAGAGCTTCCTTTTTTTCAGAAAAGTCAGCTCCAGATCTGTGGCTAAGGCTTTGTACCAACAGTGTTAATAGAGTAAGACTGACAAATATATGAGAAAGTCAGAACCTAGTAGAAAATATTAAGGCCTTCCATATTACCGGATGGTGGTCAAAATTTAAATGCGTAATTTTTAGAAATTTTAACTTGACATGCTTTCTTTACTAAGCAAAAATCAGATTTCTCTGGAGTCATCACTGGGAATGCTAAATGGCACCATTTACAGTGGATATCACAAAGAAAAATCCAGTTCTCTATGCAAGGAGAAGAAGTTCAGATTCCTTCTTGAAAATTTTGCAGTTCTCCTTTTTCATTCCTTTCTGCAGCATAAGACAAACAATGAAATTATTGTTTCATCCTAGAATAGCATGTTTATGTAAGTTTGAGATATACGTTGTAAGAATCTAAATGAAAATTTTTACTGTTCACATTAAAATAAAAGATACCAGGATGGCAGTTTCAGATGTCTGAGCTCTGCAGTGGTGTGTCAACGCAGAAAAATTTAATTTTAAATATCTCCTATGGAGTAAGATTTGTACCATATGTATTACAGTTGATGAGGATACCCTAAGCTTCATTTTCACTTGTTTTCTTTTGAAATTCTGAGAAGATCCTCCAAAATGCTGGTCAGTCAGAACACTGCACAGCTTTCCTGTTTTGGTGTAGATACAGGAAATAATATCACATGTTAATTACAAAATATATTTGAGAAGGTTAAAATATACAAACAAATATATAAACAACTGAAAAAAGTACTACTTTTTAAGAACATAGCTATGATAGTGAAGAATGATGTAGAACAAACTGATTAGTAATTGTTATGGTAAATCACAGTGACTTCTAATAACAAAGACCAGGAAAACCAGGCATTTAAGCAATTAACTTAACTGAGATATAGTTACAGCAAGGCTGCTCCTTCTATTCCCCAGTTTAGATACAACCTCTGTGAATTTGCTGACCATTAGGCACACAGCCAAATGAGTTCTGTATAGTTGTTGCTTCAGGCATCCCAGTTCTGCTCCTAATAGCACATTACTCCTTACAAAGCTTATTTTTGTAATGACAAATTTTTTTAAAAATCTGTTCCTTTGCCTGAAATGGCGAACTGAACAGCAGAGGGTTAGCTAAGTGAATAAGTATTGTGCCATATTACTAAAGATTAACAAATGGAGTGTGGAAGAGGAGAGGAAGTAAATAAATAAACTACAACCCTATTAAGATGACTTTAATATTATGAAAGGCTCAAAAACACACAGCATGGGAAAGAACAATTAACACATCCATTTAAATGGAAATCTGAAACAGTGAAGGATAAAGAATCATTCTATGTCAAACAGACTATGAGAGATCTACCTACTATCAGATAAAAATAATTATTTTTTATTTCCAATTTACGTTATTAAACCATTTATACATTAGCCCATCAAAAATCAGCCCACAATGGGAGAAAGGCTTCACTGTGAGAGAAAATAAAAATTTAGGGGAAGGAAATTAATTGAAATCAGATCAAAATTACAGAGAAAACCACAAATTCCTCTGTGTTGGACTGACTCTACTATCTTCACAAATACAAATATTTCATTGAAAGGGAAAGCATATGTTTGGAGGAAAGTTACCAGCAGAACTTTCTAGGATTAGCTTGGAGACTAAAAATAGCAGATAGTGTCATGGCTAATTTTGGTACAGTGTAAGTCTGTGCTTATGACATTTTCTGATGACAAAATCTGGAGGCAGAGTCAAACTAGAAAAGGCTTAGAATATCATACAGGTCACTGAACTTCAGTTACTGAAAGGAGATGAGGTTAGAGTGTACAAAGTGCATGGCAGCAGACTTGGAATTAATAACAGGAATTTTCTATTAACAGATGATAGTTCATAGTTTAGAAAAGATAGTATACACAAAAAAACTTAGTATATACATCTGTTGCAGCAAAACTATGTACTATGAAGGAGATGAAGCTATGAAGCCTTCCCCTAAAAAGGATTTTTCTTATTTAGCTTATTACCTTATTTCATTTTGCTTGTTACTTTCATTTTACTACATTATTTAGGCTATGTAAGAAAAATCTGTGAATATGTTTATTATTTCTCTCCAGTTATAGTGGGGATAAAAGAAGGTAAGAGAGACACTAAAAGGAAAGATACTTGAAGTAGAACTTTGACACAGCATGAAACCATCCGAGAAAATTGCCATGAAAATTCATCACAGAGATTCAAAAAGTTTCCAATTGTTGGGGACCTAAATGGCTGCAACAACTTCCCAATAGCAGTATGAGGGCAAAACCCCCCAACCTGTTTTAAGATGAAAGCTTGGTAATTTACAAATAGGGTTATATGACCTGTTTAACTCCTGCAGGGAAGGAACTAGGCTCCATCGTCCATGAAATATTTTCTGATCCTCTGTTCTGTTTAGAAATAAAGCAGATGAGAAGGCTTAAGCAATGGAGGAAGCACAAGGCATTTCAGTCCAAACATAAAGAACAAAATTTGAATGAAATGTAGTTGTGATCTGATCACCTAGACCTAGGTTAGCTAGAAAAAAGGCAAACTCTCTTACTTGGAATATTGGAAAATGTTCCTATTCTGTTTATTTCACAGCATGCCCTGCTCTTCTTCCAACTGAAGTTCTGGGATGTTTCCAAAGCTGCTAAGGGAGATAAATTTTTTGTCTTCTTTTAGCAATTCTACTTTTGTTTCAGTTATAGTGAATGAGGGCCTGTTTTCACTATACTGATAGTCCAGAGCCAAAACCACTCACTCAGTAAGTTTCCTGTATACCTTGAACTGCCCCAGTTTGCTCCCCAGGGATATTCCCTATGTAGCAATAGTTTCCAAGTCCTAGATCAAGTGTGTTTGGCAGCACGGAGAGGAGATCCTGTAATTTATGTACCCATGACACCTTTCCACAGCTACACAAATCTGAAGGTTTTGTCTGCCCCAAAGCTTAGCTGTTTTTGCCAAGAAGCACAATTACTCCAATAAAAAGCAGTTGTCTTTATAAACATTGCTTTGAGCATTGAGTAAACAACAGGGCAAAGTTGAGACATAAAAGCAGTTCTCAAATACCCCTTTTTTTTTAACAACAGAAGCAATTTTCAGGTCCCTCCTGGCCAAATTTTCACCCTCGGCCTTAGGCTCTGCATTTTGGTGCCCTTATTTGCCTGGGCTCTCCTCGCTGGCTGTCACCAGCTGGCACAGTTGCACTGCCAGTTGCACTGCATTCATCCCCTTCTAACACCCGTGCCCTCACAGGAGTGACTTCCCCTCGCACGGTCTTTCCTCCCGTCTCCCCAGTCCAAGATAGGAAGAACTCCTTTGGGTCGGTGCCTGGCTCGGACAGCGGTTCAGAGGGGCAGCTCTGGCCGAGCTCGGGGCTCGGCGGCCTCGCCCGGCTACGCTGCCGGCCCGACCTTACTGCTCCCGGCCCGCCTTGGGCGGCATCGCGGCGGCTGCTGGGGCAGACCGGGCAGAGGGGCCGGGGAACGCAGCCCGTGTCCAGCCCGGCCCGGGAACGCAGCCCGTGTCCAGCCCTGCCCGGGGCATTGCTGGGGCCGCAGCCCCTGTCCAGCCCGGTCCGGGGGCATTGCTGGGGCCGCAGCCCCTGTCCAGCCCAGCCCGGGACACTGCTGGGGCCGCAGCCCGTGTCCAGCCCGGCCCGGGGCATTGCTGGGGCCGCAGCCCCTGTCCAGCCCAGCCCGGGGCATTGCTGGGGCCGCAGCCCGTGTCCAGCCCGGTCCGGGGCATTGCTGGGGCCGCAGCCCCTGTCCAGCCCAGCCGGGGGCATTGCTGGGGCCGCAGCCCCTGTCCAGCCCGGCCCGGGGCACTGCTGGGGCCGCAGCCCCTGTCCAGCCCGGCCCGGGACACTGCTGGGGCCGCAGCCCCTGTCCAGCCCAGCCGGGGGCATTGCTGGGGCCGCAGCCCGTGTCCAGCCCGGTCCGGGGCATTGCTGGGGCCGCAGCCCGTGCCCAGCCCGGTCCGGGACACTGCTGGGGCCGCAGCCCGTGTCCAGCCCGGTCCGGGGCAGCCTGCGCCGCTGGAGGAGAGTGAGTGGCGATACCAGCGCCTCAGGAATGAGAATCTCACCCTTTCCCTGTTAATCGCTAGTTAAACCCTCCAACTCAAAGCTGAGTTACTCGCTCTCCCCTCAAAAAAATCGGCTGGTTTATCCGCGACTCCTCTCTGTGTGTTCCTGCAACTTGTGCTTTTCTACAAAATATTTCGCTGCAAGGTCACGGCTTGTAAACTCTTCGGGTGGTCTCCTCAGGCAGCCAAATGTGCAGGCCGCACATTTATTTTAAGGAGAAATGGGAAAAGTGTTTGATTACAAAGGATGCTCAAGCTGGCCTCTTTAATTTTGATTCCTTCCCACTCGAAGCTATAAATACAGCTGAAGATTACAAAGGGTTGTAAAGTACATACCAAAAGAAAACATTTACAATTTTCCACACAGCTACACCCTAAACCCATAATACAAGGAAATCTGTCCAAAACTTTGAAGTGCTATTATAGTTTGTTGCATGACAAAACACTGGGATTTCTATGTATTTATTTAGCCACCTGCCACTCCCTCACCAAGTTTTCAAATCCATTTGTTTGCTATATAGCTAAACAGTATTAAAGGAAATTGTATTTTCAAGTTATTTGGATTACAAAAAGAGTAACTAAAATCAAATTTATGCTAACAAGTATTTTTGACTTGTACTTGATGATAAAATCAAAATATACTGTTCATCTAATTTTTTTGGGGGATGGAGAGAGAGAAACCTTTGATCTGATACACCTATTTTCTCCTTTTTTCCTTACACTGTTATTCCTATGACTCTAGGAAAAAACTTTTTTTAAAGTAATTTTGACCTCAAGTCCCATTAAATAAACAAATCAAGACACAAAAAAAGGACAGACTAGTAATACTTCTGTTCATTTGGGAGCACATTGAAGGCAGCAATTGATACAGATGATCTAATTTAACCAAATGATATAATAAAGCAAAATTGAGGATTAGGAAGATTTCCTTTCCTTTCCCTGTTTAAATTCACTATGATCCAGACTGTAGCATGTTATGTCTTCCAAAACCAGATTCTAATATTGCAGCTGATAGAATTATATTTGCAGACCAGATTTCTGTTGTTGCTCTGTTAGGAAATTGTCAGGTTGCCTACTTTGTGTTTTAATCTGTTTTTTTTCCCCAGTGTATCTCACTTGCAGTTCTCTGGGATGTTCCCAACCTAAGCAGAGTTGCACTCTTGGTTAAGATAAACATTCTACCTTGTGATTTCACTTTAGAACATTATCAGCATGTATACCTCAATACGAGGTAAATCTCAGAGCTCTTCAAACATACTTTGGTCTATTGAAGTTTATGGGGAAAACCTTAATGAATCTGAATTATCTCAGCAAGGTGGTGGCTGAAGGATGCTTATTTCTCATACAAATGGTAAAGTTGTCCAGCAGGAGAGGACTTGATATTTACTGTGTGACACAACTTTTCTTCTTTCCTACATTTATAAGAAAGCTTTTTTGTTTATTATGGAAAGCTTGAGTAGAATCCACTGAAGTCATGTGTAGCTTGGCTGCTAAGGATTTGAGGAAAGCTGAAAGAAAATGTTTGGCTTAAACACTGGATTGCAGTGGTGTGTTCTTGGAACAAGAACAAAAATATTTTGCTATTAAATGAAAATATTTTTAATTACAGAAGAAACCACGCTGAGTTTGTGATGCCTGTTTGAAGCCTTGTGTCTACAGAAATGCACTAACAGTAAATTTCAAATGTTTCCATCAGAAGGTTACTATGGGTTGAAAGGAATTGTTAGTGCAAATAATTCTTCTGTATTGTATGAATTCTTCCTAATATTAGTAGAAGCTGTGTTGCTGCATTTTGAGCATTTCTGACAATTACTCTCTTGTCTCTGCAGGTAAAATTTATACTATGAATCTAAAAATCACTAAAGTCTTAGTGCAGTGTGCCCTAGGATTTATCAGACCCATCAGGAATTCTCAGCTCTCAGTTGCCAAGGAAGAGAGTAGAGTTTTCCAATAGTATGGCTCTCCCTACACCATGTGTATGTTAAACTCAACACTGAATTAATGGAATTGTGGCATGCTACTAATACTGTATATCAGATCACCATCTAAAATCATTGAGAGTATTTGAACTTTAATAAATGTAGCTACGAGGATTAAACAAATACTGTCCTTATGTCTTTCAAGGTTACTTATTAGATGCCTGAAGGTATTTTTTGGAATGTAATATTCCAGATACTGATCCTGCCTAAAAACTTCTCAACTTGGTAACTGGTGCAGCCAAAACATTTTTTATGTGCACACTGAACCACTTTAAAAATAGCCAAGAGAAATGTTTTTCTGTTGAAGAACACCACTGACAGCAATCCAGATTGTAAGAGTCCCCTCTCAATACCAAAATGAATGGGTGCTACAGCCTGTGAGGAAAAAATAACACTGAATTCAAAGAGAGAGAGAGACTGTTTGTTACTGTTCACTAATTTCAGTGCCAGATTATTTTAATTTGAAACTGTACCTCATTGCCTCTTTCAGGACAAAGAAAATAAACTACTTTTGACATGTTCTTCAGAAAACCCAGATCTGTCTGATAGGGTAAGTTTCATCTCATTTAACTTTGGTTGGGAATATATTAGAAGTAAGCTAGTTGCCTGCTCTTCTGCTATAGTTATAAGAAAGAGAAGAGAAATTATTTGTCTGAGCTGCTTTTGAATGGCATGTGTTAATTTCAGTCTTTTTACATTGGGTACAGAAAGCCTTACAGTAAATACCAATATTTTTGAAAGCCAGACCAGACAAGATGAATTTCATAGGGTGCAACGTGGCTGCATCTCTTTTATATGAAGAGTAGCAATTTTGGAACACAGCTTTAATCCTTCAAGAGTTAGCTGCATGAATGTCTGTCTGTATCTATATAAATATTTAACAATACATAACAAATATTTAATATATAAATATTTAGGAGCTTGTAATGAATATGTAGAACCAGGCAATCCAAGGGAAGTTTCCAATAGGGCATTTAAGTCAAATGATAAACCGTAACTATTTGAACAAGGTTGATCTGGTTTTATCGTTATAAATGTGACCTATCTAAAGGCAAGTTACACAGGAGTTTATGAAGTAATTGAAAAATGGGGGGCTTTGTATTGTAGCAATTAACACAAATTTTATTGGTCTCTTCCCACCTCGCAGGTCTTTCCAGACATGCTTCACTAAAATGGAGGGTGAGTAAAAACAGTTGTTTGGTACAGAGTAGGGAAAGGAAATCAAACACTCTACGATCAGCATCTAATCCATTCACCAGTTCAACAGCAGCTTTAATTACAGTAACATGAATTGTGTTATGTTAAAGCAGTAGAGAGGGTTATAGTAGATCTGGAGCAATACATAACAGGAAAGTAAAAAAACCCAAAAAACCCAAACCACCAACAAAATGGAACAGTACAACTATGTTAGCAGATTCTAAACACTAAAAGACTCTTCGTAGCACAATCCTGAGAAGTTAATGGTGTTAAGACATCTTGAGAAACACCTTTAAATTCAGCTGGTTTTACAGCTTTATCATGTAATCCCTTTACCATTGTCACAGAGTAATAATGTTTTAAACATAAGATTTGGTGATATATTTAATACCACTTAATCCTAATCCAGTGTTTTACATGCTGTAGAAAGTGAACAGAAAAATTTGTATATTGGTAACTAAGGTCACAAACCTTGTAGAGAGAGGAGAAATATCTGCACAGTTTTGAAGAGAAACTCAAACTGTGTTCAAATGAACTAGCTCAGCTACTGGAAACAGAGTAGCCATGGCAGCAAGCAGTTCATGTCAGCTGTAAAAGCTGCCTGTAAAGGTAGGTAAATATTTGGACAACTTGCTGGCACAGAGTTCTTGTGCTACAACAGCTACACTACTTCAGCTATTTTATGTGCCCCTCAGGATGACCTCAGCCTAAGGAGATGGCATAGTTATACCTGCTGGCAGCTCAATACCTTGCACAATAGGCTTGGAAGCACTCATGACAAGTAAAACAAAACAAAAAACAAATTTAAAACTCTTACCAGTTCTTTATGAGTATCTGTGTAGCAATCTCTTAGTCAAGAGAGATTACTAGATGCTTATTCCTAGTCTTGAGCTGTCAGTGCCTTTTCCCTCCCCAGTACTCAAGTATCTGCCATTATACAGCAAGTGATAACAATTGTTGGTGTATTCAAATAATATTGCTAGTTCTTGTATGTATATGTTTCCTATAAACAATTCATTTTACATATTCACATCATCATTCAGCAGAGCACTTCACAAATTTGTTTTTGTTTCTGCGCTGTTAAACTGAGGAACCCAAGAAGACTGTTGACTTTGGCCAATACTGTTTCAGAGCACCCGTTGAAAACCTGATTCCATTTCTTTAAAAAATTGCAAACCTGAATCATTTCATTAAGTTGCTTTATAGTGTAGCCCTTATTTAGGGGAATAGACACGTGGTAAGACACCCTTCAATGTGCTGAAGGGTGTTAATCTCAAGGCTCTAGGACTGGTCATTTGTTATCCACATGGTTTTGTTTCCTGCCCTGAAAGAACATAACAGGCTAGTACTTCTGAGACAACAGGATAGACCATTAAGGTGCCTTGTGAGACCTGGAAACTCATCTAAACTTATTTTGCACCACTGCTTTTATATTCAGTGACTGAGGGTGTTTTTTACACGGTGACTGAGATACTACTAGCAGCCAAATGATTGTTAGAAATCACTATAGCTAAGCCAGCTGACCTCACAATTCTACTGCCTTTAAAATAGATTTCACTAAAGGTATTTTTCTAGAATCTAATTTGGTTTAGACATGAATAATTTAAAGAGCTCTTTTACAAAACACCACAAAAGATCAATACAGATATAAACATACCTACTGCTGTATATGCCAGCTACTGCAGAATGCCATAGCATTCCTTTTGCAGAACAAATTCCAAACATATGCACCAATTCAATATAGATAATTTTCTTTAAATCATATAATGTATCCATTAATTTAAAAAATATAGTGATTTTTTTTTCTTTAATTTTTCTTCTAATTACGAAGTTAGATACAAGAAGAAAAGAAGAAGTTGCTTTTCAGTGCTCTGCTTAGGGAACAATAATGCCATTCATTTTCCAGGGTTTGTTTCTATTTTAAGTCTCTGTAAATATACTAATAGTTAAAACCTGTATTTTCATAATGAGGGCAGCAAGATGTTTGATACATACTTTGTTATATTTATGCTTTTACGTACTTATACACAAAAGAAAATTGGAAATGAGGAAATGCAGTTATTTAGATGGCCTACACTTATTTGGCTCAAGTGGCTTATTTGGTTACAAACAGGCAGCAAAATGCATAGGAAGGCCTATGTCTGTGAATATTCAAGTTCTACAAAGTACATAGATTAGTCTTTATACTGTTAAGATTAGACTTCAAAAATTAATATTGATATGAAAGATGATTGATGGCTCTGTCTAGAATGTTTTGGATCTGAAGTTCTACATATGAGATTTAAGTTTTATATCTGAAGCTACTCACACAAACAGAATCCAGGAGAATCTAGATTATAGTGTTGCCCTAGTATTTAACCTGAAAATTTAATTGACATTAATATCTAACTGGAATCTAACTAATTGATCTTAAAAACTGGGCAAAAACCAGTCTAAATGGTTAGTTGCTGTTAACAGCAACATGTTAAGATAGATTACATCTACTACACACATTCATGTTTTTTACTATGAAACCTCACAACCTGTTTCTAGAATGTGCAAATCCAGTTTACCACCCATCACTAATAAATAATATCATAGAAAAGATTTGCATTGTTCCAAAAAATAGCTATATATTTTTATATATATATATATATATTTAAAATGCTTTAAAGTTCAGAGAAAATAAATATTTGACTGGCCTAGCTTTGACAATGGATTGGATTGCATGACCTCCAGAGATGCCTTCTAACCTCTGCTATGATTTAAAGAGAACTCTGTGGCCTAAATTACCTTATGTTTCAATCACACAGAAAGATGGAAACACCTTAGGCCCAGAAAATTTATAACAGAAAATGGATGCTCCATACAAATTTATGTTTTTGTCTCCATGTGAAATATTTTAAAACCTGGTTTCCAGACTGCCTTGTTTAAAATATATTCTCTGATGTGTCTATAGCTGAGCTGCTCTGTATTAATTCTAAAAAAAGCATTTTCTCATGGAAAGCTTGACCCAGAGTTAATTTTAGAGGTGCTAGCAAATGCTGCTGTTATAAAGCCTCTTTTCCTGTTTATGGTAAGAATGATCTCCTCTTTTTCTCATACTTATTATCTTGCCAAAACCAGAGGTCATTAGCAAGGTGAAACTCTGTTTCTTCAGTGCTGCTGTCAATGTAATTTTAGGAAATATCCACAACTGCTATACAATACAAGTTTTCAGATGGAAAGAAACATAATTTTAATCCATGTTTCTTCCATTGCTGTTATTGATGTTTATACTTGGTAGATGTCAAGGTGTTTGTTTAATTTTTATTTATTTATTTATAAATCATAGAGGAGATATTGTTGAAACATAGAGGTCCCTGCAGTTTCCCTTATACAGTTAATTTCTGTAAACTGAGAAGGAGTTTTCTAAAAGCTGTCATGATTGCAACTAATACAAGTGTCCATCCATTAGGGTTTTAGAGGCTATGGCCCATGTCTTAGCTGAGCTAACATTAGCAGTACTTACAATACAAGCAATATACTTGTATATTAAAAAAACCCAACCAAACTCTTTAGTATCTACTTATGAAATAGCCAAAAAAATATATAAACATTATCCTTCTAGTCAGAAATACAAGTACAGACATCCAGTCAGTTTTCCAGATCTTCACTCTTACGTGAGCATCTCAGAAGTATTTTTAAAAATGGACGGACTTTTTAAATGGACGAACCCCCCCAAAAAATACGTATAAACTTATTTGTGAGTTTTGACATACAGTTACAACCCATCAAAATCCTTGATAGAGGAGGCTGGTCACAAGTCCCTGCTATCTGGGCTGTCAAAAAACAGTGAAAATATATATAAACTATAATTAGAAGCAACTTGCTAGACATTGCAAAGCAGACCTAGAAATAGAATTCCAATCTTATATTTAAAAATCCTAAGACAAATACTAGATTTGCAGTGTATCTTCTATAAAGTTTGGGATTTAATTTTTTGGCAGGCTAAAAAAGTTTAACATAACACTTGAGCTTATGCAGCCTTCATTCCTTCTGTAATATTCTTGGAATAATAATATAATATAGTCATGTTAAAAGGATTACTCCAGAACTTCGTGATTCTGAAATTTCTTCTCCTGCTCCAAATACAGAGGCGTGATCTGTCTCACGTCTGTGCAAGCACACACACAGATACTCCCCCATCCCAATATGTTTTCATTCTGAGCTTATTTCAATAAGCTCAGAATCTCCAAGATTTATTTATTCTAGATCCACTAGATTTTCCACTTATAAAAAACAGTGTGATGTTTGCTTGTGGTATATAGATGAATCAGCTGAAGTCAGAATACCTCATCCTCTTTCTGATATGCAGTTGAATGTTAGAGAAGTCAATACTGTACAATCCCATTTTTATCTAGTGACTGGGAAAATCATACATACTTTCCTTTCTACAAAGGCCTGGATGCCTAAAGATTAAAAACCTGAATATTTTATTGCTAATAAGAAATTATTAGAAAAATCAACTGAATATCCATTAC
Source organism: Certhia americana (assembly GCA_018697195.1). NCBI lineage: Eukaryota > Metazoa > Chordata > Aves > Passeriformes > Certhiidae > Certhia > Certhia americana. The sequence continues at coordinate 19,112,844 of CM031860.1, forward strand.
ATATCAATATTTGAAGAAATATTGCAAATGTTAAAATTATGTGAAACTTAGGTTAACACTTAAAGAAGACACCCTTACAATATGTAAAAAATAACCATATCATCATTTTCTTACTAAGTGTTTAAGTTATTCAACATAACCTTTACTTTTTGTGACTTCGAGAGTTGTATAAAGAAAAGAAGACAGATCATACAAACCTTGAATGAAAGTGAGAACATGCACAAAGCACCTCAGCCATACAAAAATCTGCAGAGCACAGGGAAGGAGTAGCAGAGGAGGATGATGAAAATAATAATGAACAGGGAAAATTATAGTAAATTTAGGTGGAGGAGAAGCAGTCACAATGTATATCCCTCAAGACTTTGAGCTTATGCATTAATGACTGCCTTGGATTCTACCATCAGTAAGAATTAAAGTATTTATAACTGAATAGTCAGTGTGAAAATGAAGTATTTATAACTATTATTCTCATACTACAGCTTCTATTCTTGATTAAGAAAATGCAAGTAGTCATTTTATGTCCTGCAGAAGAGCAATTGTTGTTCTCAACCATTTTCACATTATCCCAAAATACAGAAGGAGCTATATGGGGCTTTCTTCCATTTTATTTTGGACACTCCCTCGTTGATCAACGAGCTGGCAATTAGGACCCACCACCTACTTGCTGAGGACTGAAATAAATTATGATTCTGTATTTCTCTTTAAAATGTTGCATTTCTCCTAAAATTTTTAAGCCCACAAACATATTTCTGAATATTTTATAATACAGAAAATTTTGAAGGATTTCAAGAATATTATCAGTGACCTGCAGTACTTTATGGATTTGCATGGATTTTTTTATCCAGTACCTCCCTAGACAGTTTACAGATTTAGCAGACGTTCAGTTAAAGCAGACAATAAGTTTGTCAGAAAAGAAGCCCTAGTGAAGGTCTAGAGCAGCTTTCCAATGCTCAGAAGAAAGTTACCAACCAAAAGTCCAATGCCAGGCTCTACAGAGGGACAAGAGCATGAGAAACAGCAATCAGAAATTGAGAAAGGGAGTTCCAGCTAGGTATAAAAGAAATATATTTCAGCATGGTGATAGTGAAGCAATGGAGCAGGTTTCCTAGAGAGACTGTGAGATCTCAGAGGTTTTCAAGACCCAACTGGACAAAGCTCTGGGCAGTATGGTATGAAATGTATTGATTTGACTTAGAGGAGAAGGTTGAATGGACAGAAAGCAAGATGTAACTCTGATAGTCTTAAGGAAAATTTAGCTAAGTAGAACAAATGTACTTCCTTTAAGCTTCTTTGGGCAGTCACAGTCAGTAGGATTTGCATTCATCCTACTTGTGCCCTAGCCCGTCTGGCATTTTTTAAAGGATAATGGCTTAAAACCTTCGCTGTCTGAGAAAGTTATTGCCTCAAATCCATTAAAAGAAGTAAAATGTAATTGTACAAATGACCAGTAAATAATGCAACTGTTTTAAGACAAATATACAGGAAACAAAAATTATCCCAGGAGCTGATGTCTACGTAAAGGACTGCATGACCATAAACCATGCATCAGTATGTGGGCTGTTGTGATGTGTAAGAAAAGAGTGGAATGGAAAGGATTGACACTGGCCACTGGTGGATTCCAGTTCTGTTCTCAGGATGCCCATTGTAAGTTAGATCATGACCTCTTAGCCAAGAGCTCTCTGATTCAAAGGCTGTTAATCCCCAGATGATTTCAGAGATATAAGGAATATAAGATGCTTGTATTCTACCTTACATCCCAGATTTAATATTTTTTGCTGCTAGAGGTATTTTTAGATACCTAATCTAATCTAAAAATCTGTTTTCCCTCTCTTTCTGTCTTTAGCAGGAGTCAGAATCACAAACAAGAACATATATATAAGGGACTGTTTCTAGTTTGTCCTTCTACTTGTCTCCATCCTTAAGAGACAAAGTAAGGCATTTCAAATTAAGTATCAATAGGTTTTAAAAAGAGAATGAAAAAAAATCTCAGTACCTCTAAATACAGTGTTTAATCAACTTGTATAATCACTGCAACATGAAATCTTCAGGAATCATTGCAACTCTTGGGTGATGTGAAAATACTTTTCCAGTGCTGTGTATTGTTCCATTCCCAGCTGACATGTGTCCCAGGCCCCAGGAGAAAGGTAAAGAAAGTGGTCCTAACTAACTGTGGTTCCCGTGACCACAGTACTATGTTTAGCCATGACTGCCTACTGTGGCATACTTCTCTGTTGCAGTGTTTTTCTAGTATTCTCACTAGCCACTCCCTCAACATTTTTGTGAAGAAATGGACAAAGTTATAAAATAATATTTAGAAAATACAAGTATCAAGCAGAGTAAAAATCAGATATTTGAGTGAGATTGCATACTGGATATTTGCAGAGGGTTTTTTTTTCTTGGTTTTGGTTTATTGGGGTTTTTTTTGCCTTAGAAGCGACCACAAGTACTGCAGATTTTCCAGATGGACTAGAAAAATGCTTGCCTGGAGTTATTTCTAAGAGGTGATCGACAAAGGCTGCTTTTGGTTCAGACAATCACGTTAAAAAGCTTCTTCTTTTTATTAATTATGTTTGGTCAGTAACTTAACAGGGATATTATTGTCCAGTCAGTAGCTGCCACCATTTTCTCATTGTTATATGATCAGAAAGAAGTACTGCTCTCCAGTCAGAATATAATATATGCTTTGCTTTTCTTCGTACTCTGAAAGGAAACTAAGGATCCTCATATTTCTGGTTTCAGTATAGTTCCTTCTTCAAAGCCTATTACACTGTGGATTTTAAATGCTTTCATACTTTTTATGCCTATCCCTGAACTGGCACAATGCTAAATCAGCTTGGTGCATAATTAATCAGTATCAATTATGTTCATACTAGATACAAGATTCCCATCAACATCAGATTGCTGAATATAGTTCCATTTCCATCTTACTTTCTATTGCCTTTCCTAGTGCGTGCAAACTTGGAGACATCTATATATACAACTCCTTGTGATTTATTTATAAGAGGAGAAAAAGAATCTCGACTCTTAACAATGAAGATATCTCAGAGGTCTGCCTATGTATAAACTTGTAGCACCTAAAGTCAAGACTGTGCTATTGTGTCTTCCATTGAGATATTTCATGGAAAACTATCAGCCTCCTCATCTTTTCTGAGATCTGCCCCTCTTCTCAAGCTAGACACTTGAGAAGATGCTTCATCCTTTTTCTTACCAGATAGGAAGAACCCTTCTCCCCATATTATAACTCATTCTTTCTGCATCCTCCTCCAAATCAATGTAAAAAGATGAATCAAAGGCAAAGACACTTTGGAACATGTTTTTATGACAGTAAATGTGCATTTGGCAGGACATAACAATACCTGGATCCCTTGGCTTCCTGCCATCAGAAGCCATCGAATCATATCTGTGTGATGATACATAGAAACTGGCAGAAAGACTTATGCTTTTCAGTCTAAAAAATGATCCATTAAACAACATTTTCTTAACCGTGGCCTTTGCGCTAAATCTCTTGGCCACAACTTTAATAAATGACACCAGGGAATTTTGCTTCCAAGTAAGAAGAAGCACCAATTTAGTTCTGAATACATTTCAAACACAGTGGAACAAACACCTACATATGTCTTTTTACCAAACTCATTTATCTTTTGGGTCCTGAGAAAAAGAAGACATGTTTAAGCCCTGCTAATACACAGCATATCAAAGAAGCATGTCATGTTTGAAATTCAAAATTGATATATGAATCAGTTGTGTCTTTTGCTTCTGTACCTTTGAGGTTCATGACTCATTCACTTACTTGAAGGATATCTGTCAGAATGTCTTTAGCCATTATTTCACAGTCAGACATTATTCTACAGTCTTGCGAAAAATAATAGCAAAATTTCTTTTGAGACTGTTTTGTACACCTTCTGGTATTTTTCCTTAAACTTTTTCAAACCCTTAGAGAAATAGGCCTGGGATTGTATTAAGGTCCATTATAACTGAGGAGCATCACAACTTACAGACAAGAAAAATGCAGCAAAAGCAGCTATCTTTTGGAGTTAAATATATAACTTCATTAAAAATTATTTGTTGGTTGCTGGTCTTTTTATTTGAAAGGAGAAAATGCATCTCCTGTTATGCTAGGCAGAAACAAAAGGAAATGTCTTTAAATTGCACCAGAGGAAGTTCAGCTTAGATATTAGAAAAAAAAATCATGGAAAGGGTTGTAAAGCATTGGAATAGACTTCCCAGGAAAGTAGTGGAGACACCATCCCTGGAAGCATTCCAAAAATATGTGGATATGATGCTTGAGGACATGGTTTAACGGTGAACATGGTGGTGGTGCTAGGTGGACAGTTGGACTTGATGATCATAGAGGTCTTCTCCAACTTTAATGATTCTATTCCTCTCCTTTGGAAGGGGAAGAAGATAAGCAGCTAGGACAGAACGATGCTTTACTCCTTTCTATCCTTTTCCCAGCTTTTACTACTACTGCCCCTATTCCTCTCTTGAAGCGTCTTGCACTGCCTGCTATCACAGCCAGGACAGAAGATGAGACAGGAGGTTACCCTAGTGCATTAGATCTCTCCATGTGTTTTATACTGAATTTACATTCAGATGATAACAGCAGTCACTTTTTTTTTAAAGTAGGCCACCTGTCCCTCATGCAATTGTGTCAGCTGCATAGGTTTAAAAATAATTTTTGCTAAAAAAAAGTCCTCATGCCAATAGAATCCTCAAATGTAAGATAATGATACAAAATTATATTGCTCCTAAGCATCGATGTGGAGTGGTAAATTTTAGCAGTTTTGTATTGCTCATTCATGTTCCAGTCTTGCTTCCTTTTCCCTCTATTTTTTCTCCTTTTCCAGCTCAATCAGATAAAATTCTCTGTCATAGAAAAAGCACAGACAGAGAGACAAATAGAGATCATATATTAATCTGTTCAGCTACTGTTCAATTTATACTAAAATATGTGTTACTGTTTTGCATTACTGGGGAAAAGCCCAATAAAGTTCTTGTTGAAGAGGCTGTTGTCTAGTAGTCAGAGGTTTAGCCCAACTATTCTGTTTCAGAATATGGGCCTGCTGCAAAAAAATCCCAAGAGTGAGAAATTAAAAGAAAGTTACATGGGAAAGATGGGATCAGAGGAGATAGAGAGGAAAGCTATTCAGGAGCATGAACAGAAGATATAGTAGATGAGGGTGAGAAGCAAGGAAAATGGGGTAATTCACCTGTCAGCTGACTTTGTGACAATCGTTACAGCACAGCAGTCTTGTCTTATTTTTCATGCATTTAATATTATATCCAGAAATCCTTACAATGTTACAGAAAAGTTTTAATAAGCCTTTTTAGCTGCCTAGCATCATTCTTCTGATCTTCTAGTTGTTTCCAAAAGTGTTACCTCTTTTCTGAAGGAGACTGAGAATCTTTCCCACACTCTGCTTGATACAGCTTCATAGAATCATAGAACGGTTTGGCTTGGAAGGGGACCTTGAAGACCCTGCGGGCTTCTAATTAGACCAGGTTGTTCAGAGCCCCATCCAACTGGCCTTGAACACCTCCAGGGATGGGGCATTCACAGCTTCCCTGGGCAACCTGTTCCAATGCTTCACCACTCTCACAGTAAAGATTTTTTATCCTAATATCTAAGCTAAACATACTCTGTTTAAATTTAAACCCATTCACCCTTGTCCTTTCATTACATGCATTTGTAAATAATCTTTCCTCATCTTTTCAGTAAGTTTCCTTCAGGTACTGGAAGTCAACAATTAGGTCACCTCGAAGCCTTCTCTTTCCAAGCTGAGGAATCCCAGTTCTCTCAGCCTTTTTTCACTGGAGATATGCTCCATTTCTCTGATGACTTGGTGGCCTTGTCTGGACTTGCTTCAACAGGTCCATGTCCTTCCTGTGCTGAGAGTCCCAAAGCTGATGCAGCCCTGCAGGTGGGGTCTCACCAGAGCAGAGCAGAGGGGCAGAATGCCCTCTCTGGCACTGCTGCCCACGCTGTTCTGGATGCAGCCCAGGACAGGTTTGGTTCTCTGGGCTGTGAATGCCCATGGCTGGGTGATGTCCATCCTGTCAGCCAACAGCACACACCCATGTCCTTCTCAACAGGGCTGCTCTCAATCTGTTCATCTTCCAGCCTGTGTTGTACCAGGGATTGCCCTTACCCAGGTGCAACACCTTGCTCTTGGCCTTGCTAAACTTCATGAGATTCCCTTGGGCCTACTTCTGGAGCCTGTCTAGGTCCCTCTGGATGTTATCCTGTCCATCAGGTGTGTCAGCAGCATCACTAAACTTGGTGTTATCTGCATCTAGTTTGCTCGAATCACCTTATATGCATATAGAGATGATAAATTAGAATTTATTTTCATTGTGCCCTGATCTCCCATTTCCCCCCTACAGCCTCTGTCAAGTAAGTACCTGCACTCTTCCTATTTCTGCCAAAGACTTGCTTCATACAAGAAAAGCATTTATTGAAATGTCACTGTTGTGTATAGAAAACTCTCTGAAGCTGGAGACAGTGATTTTGGATGCACATATTTTTAGATAGAAAATCAATTTTTGGCTTCAGTTTTTAAGGAAACCAGTTGAAAGAAACTGAACTGATATCTATTTCACAGCTTCTAAATCATGTCTGATTTTATATAGTTTGAATACTTAAAGAATTACCAAAATCAAACAAGAAAACAGACACCTCCCTCCCCATTTCCCCGCTCTGTCCCATTCCTAATTATGTTAGGAAAAAAATTCTTCCCTGTGAGAATGGTAAAGCACTGGAACAGGTTGCCTAGGGAAGTTGTTGGCGCCCCATCTCTGGATGGGGCTTTGAACAACCTGGGCTAGTGGAAGGTGTCCCTGCCCACAGCAGGGGTGTTGGACCTTGGTCTTCAAGGTCCCCTTCCAACCCAAAACCATTCTATGATTTTATGATTCTGTGATCCCACCATTTATCCAAAGGAAAAAAATAGGATAACTTTGAGGTACAGCTTTTTCTGCTTATGAAAGTGAAATAGTGAGGGAAAAGTTAAAAGTTTGTTTTAACTTACTGCTTTGTTAAAAAAATACCCAGGGACTTTCTCAACAGCACATAAGCCCTTGAAAAAATAGTTTAAGACTTAATATCTCTGCCTAGCTGTTGGTTATGAAAACAGCTAATACAGCAATTTTTGAGGAATGTAAACTTTGTAAAGCACCAAGGCTAGGCAAACGGGAGACAATAATCACGGATTTGTAAGTCTCGGGCAGTGGAAAGAGAGAGGCAGGAGGAAGCATCAGCTGTGTCCATGGATGCCTCCAAGCTGGGCGCCGCTGGGAGCGGGGCTGGAGGCGGCGGCGGCCGCTCCCTCCCGAGCCCAGCCGGGCACCTGCAGGGCGGGCGGGCTCCCGCTGCCATTGGCCTGGCGCCGCTTCCCGCCTCCTTTGAAAGCTCGGGAAGGGCGGGCGATAGCCGTGCCTCGGCAGTCGGGCAGCAGGGCCGGGCCAGCGCTGGGCCAGGGCAGGAGGCCGCAGGTAACCCCGGGCAGCCGGCCGGGAGAGCTTTCCCTGGCTTTTCCCTCGTGGGGATTGGGGCGGGCTCCACTGAACTGAGTGAGCGGCACTGGGGTTTCTCTGCTCGCGGGTTCTTCCTGCGAGGTGGTCGCTAAAGTGACGTTTGTGTATTTAGTATGACAGTGCTTGGCTTGGCAGCTTAGTGCTTTGTAGCAAATAGTAGTCTTCTTTGGTGTTTTGTTTGTTTGGATGATTTTTATAATTATTTTTTGGGGGGTTGACCTGTTAAGATAGGCTTGCTATCTAAGCAGCTGAACTTGTGCTTGGTCCAGCTGTGCTGATTTATAAACACGTTCCTTAAGGCCCCAGCCTCTACAGTGGTAGGGCAGGACTGTGTACCTTGGAACTGCTGCTTATGAAGGAGTGATGGAAAAACTTGTCTTATGATTTCTATTGTGACTTGTCGTTTCATCCGCTTGTTCAGTTGCCAAAAAATAGTGACATTAATGGTGAATTTACAAGGTAAGCTTTCTCCTTGTTCTAAAGCCCTTGATAATGGGAAAAAAACCCCCCAAAAAACTAGTGAATGGATTAAAAATAATAATATGGAGACCCAGAATTCCTGTCATTATTGAAACACATCTAATTCAGAAACTGAGAAGCTTACTTTTGTTAGGGGGTGTTTAAGGATTTAACAAGTGTATACTGATGAAGAATCTTTTCATGGTACTATCTGCTTACACTGGGCTTTAGTGTGTTTTACTCTTTCATAATTGGGTGGGAATAATAAATCATTCTGGAGTTACTCCATCTGTTTTAAGGTAGAGGCATTAACTAGCACCTTCACAGATATAACAGGGCTGCCATGAGAACCCAGGTACAGAATATAATGTTAAACCTGAATAGAAGTAGTTTGCGGGATTACCCTGGTTTATTTGCTACTTTTGAAAAAGGCAAGGAAGAATTATACGTGACTATAATTATAGGAGTGTATGACACATTTCCATAAAAAATATGTATGTTTTCATCTGCCCTTAACACAGCCGCAATAAAGGCTACAAATATATGCAAGCTTCTTAGAACATACATACTTACACAGCTAAGTAGTTCTGAAACTACTTAGGCTGAGTACAAGTACATAGGTTTTGCCTATCAAGTTTCTGCACAGGATTTTGCTATGGCTTAGTTACACAGAAAAAAAAAAGCTTTTTTTTTTTTTTTTTGTAGTAGTAGTACTGTTTATTCTATCTATAAACTATAAAGTTAGCTTGAACTAGAAATTTCTAGTGATTCTTGGTTTCCCCCCACCACAAACCCGATCTTGCAGCTGCAGTTCTCCCATGGTAGAATTAAGCAGGATTCTGGAGGTAGCTGCTTCTGTAAACTGCCCGAGTGTCTCTTTGGAAATAGTCAGAATTTTAATGCACAAGCTGGCTGTGTTTGGTTATAGAATTACTGTTTCCAGTAATATCCCTGCTGGTCTCATGAAAGGGGGAAAAAGTAAACAGTAATGAAGAAGATGCTGGGTTTGTTCCAAGTGAAAGGAACAGTAATTTTTTTTCCCCCTCAAAACTTTGTTCCTGTACTCTCTCCGTCTCATCTGCCTCCCTGGGAGGTGAAATAGAATGTGACTTGTATGTGAGTCTCCCCATGGAATTCTGTCTGTGTATGCAAGGTTTCTTCTTCCTCAAAGTAAGTAATCATTTTGTAAGTCTTATTAACTCTCACATAATTCCTGTCTGAAAACAATCCTCTGAAGTTAATTTAAAGTAAAGATCAAGAGATGTGCTCTTGTCCTCTGCAAGTTTTGGGACTTCACAAATTTGCTGTTTGCTTTCGAAGGATTGGTGTTACGCAGGACTTGCAAACAGTTCTTCCAGATTAGTTAAAGACCCTCTCCTGCAAGCTGCTCCTCACAGATCCACCTCTGAGCTCTACACTTCAACCTCTCATCTGCAATGGATGGGCTTGTGGGGTTGGGTGTCAAGTGTAGCCTTGAACAGAGTAAGAGAATGTACTGCTATTTTTTCTTACTCAAATCTAGTGCTTCAGAGAATGTTATTTAAGAGTAATGCCTGTGTTTCAGCTTACTGATCCATATAAATAATTTGGGAAAATGCCAGTAATGTTTCCAGTCTTTGCTTTTAACCTTTCTTCAGTGGCTCTTTTTTAATTAAGGAAAACTAGGGGAGACTTCTGTTTCGCCTTTGCTGTACCTATGTGTATGTTTGCCTGTAGATACTTTTTTTCACTTGCATTGCTGTTTCTACTCTTGATCTGTTACTCTGTCAGTTATCCTCCTCTCTGTATAACATCTTGAAGTAAGATACGATTCTGCAAAGGCCTGCATGTGATTGTGTACACAGTAAGGCATATGTAGATATCTTTGTAATCAGTTTAAAAACAAATGCCCTGCCTGTGGTACCCTTTTTGTCTTTTCTTCAGATTTTATTTTGAAGGAGGCATTACCCACTGAGGAGAAATGGAGGGGTGGTGTGGGGCAGGTCACAGTGGCAGTAAGGAGAGCTGTGAGGTTCCAGTAAATGCCTTTGGTTCAGCACTACAGGTGTGTATGTACATTCACCTAGCAACAGGAACAGCAGGAGCCTTGCTGAATTGTTTATCTGGTTATAAGAGACTGTTTGCATTAAGCCTGCAGGAGATAAAACTTGGAAATCGTGGCATTCTGTCTGTAGCAGTGCCCTGGCTGTCACTGTTGGACCAGGATAGTTTCCCTGTCCCACAGAAATCTGAGAGTGCGGAAAATTTTTCCACTCTGTGCTGGAATAAAGCAGATTTCTCTCTTCCCTTCCCCCAAGCTTTTGTGGAAAAAAACAAAGTGTGAGCAACCCAAGCAGAATAGCCAATAGCTGGGTGAAGGGGGCTTTCCAGGGGTGTGATGAGCAGAGGGTCAGGTGCCTTCCTCGAACCCAGGCTTGTGTGCCGGGCCGCCGCTGTGTCATGTGCCCGCTCGGCGCTGCAGCCGGGTGACTAAGGCAGGACAGGTGTGTATCGGCCAGAGCGAGTTTCGGTGCGGACGAGTTGACACCTTCCTCCCCCTCCCTTCCTCCCCCGCCAATCACGTGTTTCGTGCACTGGAAAACTCCCAACAAAATCTGGCTGCTACGTAATGATGGGGGAACTCTTTTGAAAATGAGAGGAGGGGAAGGAAAACACTCCTCCACCCACAGGAGAGAAAAAAAAAATAAAGCCAAACAAAGCCCCTCCAAATAAAACCAAACCCCAAGGAAAGCCAAGTCCAGAGGCGGGGGCGCAACACATGAGAAGCAGGGGGTTTCAGTGACGGTCATCCGTCATGTGAGCAGAGCTGGGGAAATCAAAGCCCCCGGCAGAAGCGGGAAGCGCGTCGCTGCGGAGGGCGGCGGCGCTCGCCTGTGGCCTGGCTGCGGGGGCAGGGCCCGGCACCTTGCCCCCGACCACCGACTGCGGGGGCGGGCGGGGTGCCCTTCCCGTAGCAGGCGTTATCGGGGGGGTAGCGCAGATGTCGGGCGCCCCTTCTGCGGGGCTGACGTGGCCCTTGCCCGGCGGAGCGGCGATTGAGCCGTGCCCCGGGGAGAGGCCGTGAGGGCTGGGCAGGAAAAGGAAGCAGAGGGGGCGCTCGGGGCGGGACGCGCCCGCCCGGGGGTGCCCGGCCCCGGCGGAGGGGGCGGCGCGCGCGCACAGTCGGGCGGGCGGGGCACAGGAACTGCGCGGCGGGGCGGGCGGGAGGGCGCTCCCGGAGGTCCGGCGGTCCGGCCGGCCTGCCCCGGACAGCGCAGCGGCGGCGGAGGTGAGTCACGCTCGGAAAATGGAGTGGGCGGGCGTGCGCGTCGCAGAATGAATGATGTCCGGGAAGAACCACGCGGCGAGCATGAGGCTGGCGGCAAAACGGCTGCTGGCGGCGGCCGCAGCCCCCCGAACGAGCGCTGCCCCCAGCGCCCCCGGCCCGGAGCCGCCATCCCTCCAGGCGGGGAGCTCTTCCAGCTGCGGCCACTCGCTGAGCAGGAGGAAACCTCTGCGAGAAGTGTCGTCTCGCACGGACGCCCTTAAAGCGTCCTTTTCGCCAAGGAAGGAAGGAGAAGAGGCGAGGATGGGAGAGGAGCAAATTGCAGGGGAAGGTTAGAGATTGTGGCAAACTTGTATCGGCTTCTGCGTGCGGATACCTCACATGGTGGGAGTGTCTGCCTATAGGAACCGCAGAGCCCAAACCTAAGAGCCCTGCAGGCTACAAAAAAAAAGACTCTCCAGCCGCCTTTGGAGGCGAGCACACACTGCCAGCATGCAAGCTTTTGAATATACGGCTGAGTAGGTAAGTTGGGAAACGGCCACAGGTGGATTAAAAAGCGTGGCTCAAAGATTTCCACCTGGAGAACCTCTTTCACAGACCACCTGCACGTGTCCACTGAGTAGAGGACTGGAAGCTTATGAGTATTTTCCTTTCTAGAGTTTGAGGACCCCTCTAGTAGGAGGCGGACCTGCTGGCCTTTGATTTCTCTTGCACTATGTAATTTACGGAAATACCCAGTTTATAAGTCTATGTTGTGTAGGCAATGTGTATGTATCCCTTAGAGCAGTACCAACATTACCTAGCATGCACACAGAGGGCACTTCAAAAATGTGGATTTTAGCTCAGAAGGATGAAAAGTATTATTACTAAGGATCTTTTATCCTCATCTTAAGGGTTGTTTGTAAAAAGATCGTTTTTTTTTGCAGCAGGGTGTTTGGGTTGTTTTTTTTTTGTTTTTCTTTTTTTTCCTTGTTGACATTTGCCTGCTCTGTTGAATTGAAGCCACTACCTCTTCAATTATACACCCCTCTTGTTTCACTACCTCCTTTTTCTCTTTAAACTTCCTGACAGTGCGCTGCGAACCTAAACATTTAACTTGACCTAGTGTCTTGACTGAGTAAACAGTTTTAGTGGCAGGTGTTGCAGAGTTTGATTTAAGTTAAGTCGGAGGTTGATTTCTTGAATTTCTTTTTAATGTGTGGTTTCTGGCGTTTAAAAAATTAGCTTAAAATTGTTTGTGAGAAAAAGTAGGAATGCATAGTCTTCTGGAGCGACAGAGAAAGAAGTAATAAACCTAGGAGAGCCTAGGATACAATGTAGAATAGCTGTTAGTTAGTTTAGCCTCCACTGATAAACGTTTAATTTTCATTTCATTTTTAAACATCCCTAGAAAATAAACACCTTGAGAAAACATTTCTGTTCTCCACTCCATCTGAACCAGCTTATTAATCTATTTACAGTTAATTAGACAAAAGGTGAAATGGTTCCATAGATGTCTTAGCCATTTAAATTGAGCAGGTGCATCTTTTCTTCATCTGAGGACAGTATGCCTTAAGGAGTTTTCGGGCAAAGAAAGAGAGGCTTCACTCTTTTAAACCACATTTATTTTTTGTTAATAAGGGTTTTGTCCAAAATCAATTTTGCTTTATTTATTTTCATTATGGTTTAATGTAGTTGCTAGGTTGTATTAGTATTTGACAAGGTAAACTGTTATTCCCTTATTTTGCCCTAGACTTAATCTTAGCTTAATTTAATAGAAAAGTCAATTGTGCTTGCTTCCATGTTTCCTTTTCCTTCTAGGTGGTTAGTTCAAAATCAGGAGATGGATTCTCACATTCTAATGAAAAGATATAATTGTCTCTGTCCATCTAGAAAATATTCCCGTTGTACCCTGGTAGTCTAGTATGTCAGTCTTTGAGGGTACTTGGACAAATCAAGTACGTGATCAGGAGAAATCTAGGTGAAAATCTAAGGGACGAGACCTACAGGAAGCTGATAAAGGCCCCAATGAGGTAGATTTCTGTGTCTGTCCTAAGAAGTGAACTTACACAATGGAGAAGAAATGGACCAATTAGCAAAGACAGATTTTTTTTTTGTTTTTTTTTTTTTTGAGGTCACCTGGTTGGAATTGTTCATCTAGAATGCCTCTACCCCTAAATTTTAAAATACTTAGCTTATGGACTGGGTCATGTTGATAAGCATCTACCTTTCTGCATGTAAAAGGTCATACATTGTAATATTGTAAACAGAAATTAATTCAGAACCTACTGTTTGCAAGTAGATATCAGAAGGGATACAGTATAGTAAAATACTGGAGATTTCTTTATCAATGAAAAAAACTCAGCCCACACACCGTACCTCCCTGTCTCTGGAAGAACTGAATTAAGGGATTTCACTTAGGGTTTTTAAGTTCTAAAAAACTGCAGTTCTTTATATTTACAGGTATTTACAATAGGCATATGAAGGTATGCAAAACTTAAAAATAGTAGTTTTTTTTGTTTTTAAGGATTTAACCAAAATAAAGTATTGGAACAAGTGATGGAATTTAAAAATGGAGTAGCCTTTTTAAGGAGTAGAAAATGTCGAAGGTTTTTTTGTTTTTTTTGTTTCTTTTTAAGAA